>ML361209.1:0-141002 GCA_005239505.1 Nicotiana paniculata | reverse complement strand
AACTAAGTAGAAGCCTTTTCCAAGTGTGGTGTGTGTTCCTCCACTTCAATCTTTCAATCTCCTCCAATGATCAATAATCCCCTTCAAAAACCCCCTTTCATGTTATGTTTTTGGGTCTATTTATATGTTTAGGATAAACCCTAAACGTGTAAGAGACTTCTATTCCAACTTGGAAATACTTAAACCCGTCAAAACTCGGTTTCTGGCCGACTGGGGACCCTGGCGTTTGGACCCAAACGCCTGGCTAACGCCAGGCTAGGGCTGGCGTTTCAGCCCAAACGCCTGGCTAACGCCAGGGTAGGGCTGGCGTTTCATCCCAAACACCTGGCTAACGCCAGGCTGGGTCAGGCTGTTTGGCTCTGTCGCCCGGCTATCGCCCGGGTGTCTCCTTTCGCGTATTTTTTGACGTATTTGCATCCGTTTAGCTCCGTTTGCATTTCCAATTCACCTACACATAAAATAAACCCCATTAGGCACATACGACGTGTATTTTTATCATTAAAGCACATAAAATGCAAGGCATATAATGTTTAAAATCATGAATTCTAGCCACGCATCAGTTGGTAATTTGAAGGTTTAAAAATTTCATAAGTTTTACCCTGGGTTGACTTTGTGTCTATCGGGTTTGGTTTTTTCTCGGGACTTAGAATTGGTATGTTTTGTCATTTAAAACTAGTGTGCAAAGTTTTGACTCATCCAAGTTGGTTTGGTAGGAATCCCACATTTGGTTGTGAATATTGAAGTCCTTGACTTTCAAAGCTTGCCTGATGCATTTTGGTGTTCGATTCGAGATTTTGTATGTTATTTGATGTTCCGAGCTTGCATGCTTGTTCGTATAAGGCTTATGTACATGTGAGAATATTTTATGTGGGGCCTGAGGTGCTCGGGTGAGTTACAGATAGTTTGATAATGATTTTGGGAGCTTCAAAATTTTTCTAGGGCTGCAGACCTCACAATTGCCAGGGTCTGATCGCATTTGGGAAGGGCCGCATTTGCGGAGGCCTTTTAGCATTTGCGAGGGTAGGGTGCCTGGGGGAACTTCACATTTGCGAGGAACATGTCGCATTTAATGCTGACTGGTAGCAAGGGGGGCTTTGCATTTGCGAAGGTTGGAGGCGCAATTGTGACATCTACTAGGGTAGACTGGGTTCGCATTTGCGGGTCCATGGTCGAATTTGCAGATGTCGCATTTGCAAATCTCTAGTCGCAAATGTGACATCTACAGTTGGTTATTAGATTGGAATTCCGGGACTTAGACCCATTTTATAATATTTTGAGCCCTATAATTGGCAAGGGGCAATTTTTGAAGAGGATTTTCACACAAAGTTATTAGGTAAGTGATCTTTACTTGATTTTGATATTCTATCTTGATTTTTCATGGATTTTACGACTAAATAATGGGATATGGAAGGGAATTTTTGGGAGGTTTTGACTATGTTTTAGAAAATGAAAATTGGTGATGTAAGAGTCGATATGGACTCGATTTTGGAAACTAATCATATATATTTGGACTCGTGGTAGTGGATAGTTGGGATCTACCCTTTGACTCGAGTTTTGACCTTGTGGACATGAGATTGACTTTTGTTGATTTTTCGGTGATTTGGGTAAAGATTGAGACTTTATTGATTGGAATTAATTCTTTTAGCATTGTTTGATGTTATTGAGTCATTTTTGGCTAGACTTGAGCTGGATGGAGTAATTTTTAAAGGAAAGGTATTTTTGGAGAATTGATTCGGCTCATTTATAGTAAGTATCTTGTCTATGTGGAGGAATACCCCTTAGGATTTGGTCTTATTTTCTTATCTGTGCTATGTGAGAAACGACGTGTATGCAAGGCGACGAGCATGTACATGGGTGATATGTGTGGCTTATGACCGGATTAGGACTCTAGGCTATTAATATGCCTTTAATGTGATGATGTGCTTTATATAAAACATGCATAATCACTCTGTAACTACATGAACATGATCGCTATAATTGATTTAGCCGTGGTCAAGCTTTATATGTTGAGCATCCATCCACATTTTTATTATTATCATGTCCTTGTTCATCTTGTTGATAAATTATGAGCTTATATGTTTGATAAAATTTTACATATTGCATGGTGATGGTTATGGAACATGGGAACATGTCGGGCAGATTGATTGAGTGTTGGCAAGAGGTCTTTGTCATGCGATTGTGATTATTGTTTTGCGCATGGGGAAATATAAGATTGGCATTTTCTTGGGCTGCCCATGTGGCAAAATATGGGTGGAGATATGCACATGTGGAGAAATAAGGATGACTTGTACTATTATTGTACATGCGGCGAAATAAGGTGGCATTGTTGATGGTGTTATGTGATGATTTGGGGGTGATACTCTTGAACTTCGTCTTGTGTTTTTATAAGTTACTAGTTGAATTTGACATGCTATTATGTGCCTGCACTTCTTTTGATGATATTTTTGTCAAAGATGGATTCTTCTACATTGAGTTGTTATCACATGCTCTAACGACCTTGATGATATTATTTTCAGTTACATATTCTGCTGTCAATTAGTGATATATTGCACATGTTTTTTTGACTCGTGAGTATCATATGACTAGAACCTCGTCACTACTTCATCGACATTTGTCATGATACTTACTGAGTACCGAATATGGTGTATTCATACGATACTTCTGCATATTTTTGTGCAGATCCAGGTGTTGGAGGCACTGGACCAATAGAGTTAGTGCTTACACTAATTGTGAGGATCAAGGTAGAGCTTAATGACTATCTTAGTCCTTTGGAGTCCCATCCTTTCATTGATACTATTATTTTTACATCAAAATAGTATTGTATTGAGACATCCTTATGTATTCAGCTAGATCTCGTGACTTTTTACTACTCCGTTCAGGGATGTTGTATTGAGTATTTCCATACCGACTTGTGTTAACTCTATTTTTGCTTTTATAATAGATTCTATCTTATTATATTATGTCTTATTGGTTTAATGTTGTTAAGTGGTTTGCTTACCTAGTCTTGGATATCAGGTGCCCTCACGACCCCCAGGTGAGATTTGGGCCATGAAAAATTTGTATCAAAGCCCTAGATTTGTAGGCTGTATGAGTCATGAGCAAGTCTTGCAGATTGGTGTAGATACGCATGTACTTATCTTCGAGAGATTACCGGGCTATTAGTAACTTAATATTGTGTATTTTAGAGATTTATACCTCGATTTGAGATCGAATCTAAAAACCAATCACATATTATAAATGGGTAATCGGGATTCGGTCTTGATTTAAAATTTTGACCAAGTGGGCCTGGATTGACTTTTTGTTAACTTTCAAATATGTTAAAGATCGAATCTTTTAAGTATTAGGATAGTTTCTTAAGTTTTTTTTGACTTGTTTGAGTATTATTTTAGTAGATTCAAGTTGTTTTGAGGCTTTTTCTAAAGGAAAAATAATTTTGAATTGTTGATTTGTTCAAGAAGAGGTTCATATCGTGGTTAACCTTGACTTGAAGAATTAAGATATGATTAGGTATATTTTCTACGCGTTCTATGTGTTAGAGGAAGTGTATATGCAAGGTGACGAGTGTATATGCCTTGGCATGGGTTAAAGCATGCAAGAAGAACTAGTTTATTTCATTCCTTTACTTGTTTCACGCATTTACATATCTCATACCTTTACTCGTAACATGTCTTTGCTTTTTACATGTCTTTACTTGTTACATGCCTTTACTTGTTTACATGTATTTACTTGTAACATGCATTTACTTGTCTTATCCATTTACTTGTTTCATGTCTTATCCTCCTATGTTATGTTGGATCGTGTGACTACTTGATTGGTCCTGTGTTAATGACTTGTTGGAATCCTTGTTGTGATATAAGAGCTTTTGGATATTTGATTGCCTATCACATCTTGTTCGTTTTCATATTTACTAGATAAATTATGCATATTTGTCCTCTTTTATGTTACGTTATGAATTTTGCCATACTTTGTTGCTTGTTGGATGTTTCCATATCAATTGGTATTTTGGATCGCGTTGTCGCTGCAACACTATTATGATACCGGGTTGCTCGCTACAACAATTGGCCATTAGGATCGGGTTGTCACTGCAATAATTTTTATGTTTGATCGGGTTGTGCGCCATTGTATATATGTTATGGTTTTTTGTGTTTCACTTGGGATATTTTCCTCCTTTGTGATTTTGCGTATGTTTTTCCCAGATATGGTTTTATCCCCGTTCATTCGAGCAGTTGAGAGAGGTTTTAGTTGTTTTATTTGAGAAACGTGGTTATTACTTCTTTCATTGAATTCTTTTATGATTTCCCGCCTTTATTTTTGTTATTGCTATATTTCTCTTGCTATTTCTATTGCTTATTAACTGTACAAGTTTATATGGTATGTGTCTTTTCATAGCCTCATCACTACCTCATCGAGGTTAGACTCGATACTTACTGAGTACACTGGGTTGGTTGTACTAATACTATACTTCTACACTTTTTGTACAGATTCGTGTATGGATGCTAGCAGTTTTAAAAGGGGTGTATATCGTGGACTTTAGTGACACACGAGATAGTGTTGCACGCCTGTTTATAGACTCTAGAGTCACCTTCACTCTATTTATTACTGTTTCTTGTATCAAACAGTATTATGTTATATTTCAGACTTTGTATTTAGTACTCTTAGTAGCTCATGTACTCAGGGACACTAGTCCCTGGGAGGTTATTAGACAATTGTATTGGTGTTAGCTAGTTATGCAACTTCTAAACCTTACTTATAGTTTTAACACTATGTTGTTTAATGTCAGATTTATATCTTTTATTTGCCGTTAAGTGTTGTATTTCCTAGAAAGCAGTGTTAGGCCCCATAAGGACCCCTTAGTTAGAATTTTGGGTTGTGACACTCGTGAGACCTATGCAACCTAGGACGATGATACCAACTTTTTATGACCCAAAATCCCAACGAAGGAGTCGTGATTGCGCCTAACACTGCTTGCTAGACAAGACATACTTAACCATAAAAAGAGATACAAAACTAACATTAAATAACATAATATCATAACTACAGATAAAGCTCAGAAATTACATAACAAGTCTAGCTCAATACAACCGTCTAATAAATACCACTGGTGTCACTGAATACATGAGCTTCTAATGAGTGTTAAATAAAGAGTCTGAAATAAAAAAATAATATAGTTTGATATAATAAACAATAACAATTATAGGGGTTACTAATTTTCCAACTACAGATTATTAAGCTCTCTTCTCTCTCATGAAAAACCCTACGCTGAACGTCTAAACCCTAACTTTCACGGCTGCGCTGCTCACTAGCCAGCCTCATTCTAAGGTCATTCAGTCGTCTCTTAACTCTATACAACCCCCCCAAACAATTATAAACCCTAGTTCAATCCAACAGTATGCAAATTTACTAAAACCGCAAGCATTAAATGCCGTCATGCAGAACCCTAATGTGCAATTTAAACCTGTGGAGTATTTACATGGCGGGCCTCTTGTTCTATGGAAGAAGAGTGAAGTAAAACATTCTATCGCACAACAAGGATTACAACTGGCAGTGTTTGGAGAATTTTCTTATGTAAAACCTGTAATTCATGAACTAAGGAAAGTTATTCCTATTCAGTGTGAGATTAAAGGCCCATGTTCGATTGGGTTGATTGAAGATGCACATGTTCTTATCAAACTATATCTTATGGAGGATTACATTCATCTATTTTCCAAGACGGCATTTTATTTGAAAGCACAAGGAGATTTCTAGCAGGCGAGATGCACCAAGTGGAGTACACGATGGAAGCCAGATGAGGAAACACCTATTGTTATTGCATGGATATCTTTTCTGGATCTCCATCCTAACTTTCTTGGTAAGGACTTTGTGTTCTCGTTAGCTAATGTTGTAGGTAGACCTCTTCATGTTTATTTGGCCACTCAAAATGGCACAAGACCTAGTTTTTCTAAGGTCAAATTTGAAGTAAACTAATTAGATACATTGCGTTAAAGGATTAAAATTATAGAAAAAGATGATGAAACTGTCCCTAAGGAATCAAAATGGATTAAAATCAAATATGATTATATGCCTAAGTACTGTAAGACATTTAAGAAGCAATGTCATAATGAAAAGGAATGCTCGATTATTCATCTAGAGTTACATAAGAATTTCAACGAAGAGGGTGAGGATCAAAATAAGGAGAAGGCTGTTGTGATGCAAGGTGAGGTGATTGGGACTGCAGCTGCTTCAACAAAGGTATTGGCAAGTGGAAAAGTGTTGGGCAAACCTGCACCCAGTGTTACCAAGAATGAATGGATGCAAAGAATGAAGGACAAATATAAACGAGATAGTAGAGGATACATAATCGACAATGAGAAGGCTGTGTCTACTGAGCCAACATATGATAACAGGGAGACAAAAGGAAAGGGGACAACTAGTAATGCTGCTGGTACTGGGAAAGAAGAGAAGAATGGTCCAGTAAAAATAAGCAATCAATTTTCTTTTTTAGAAGAAGGTGAAATCGAGATGCAAAAGCAAATAAAAAAAGAAGCTGTGAAAAGGTGTTAAATAATGAGAAGAATGAGGCAAAGAAGGAAAATCCTAATTCTAATGGGAAAACTTCTCCGGAAAAGAATGAAGTGCAAATTGTGGAAAAGGTTTCTCCTAATCCTATTGTTACTGGGATTTAGGAGTCTAATAAAAATGAATCTACAATTGAACGGGTACATAGGAGATTTGGCACGAGTAAGGAGGAATTAAGGTAGATGAATGTTGTTAATCATTCATGCCATGAAATTCCATCGCAAACTTATTAAGATTCTAAGGAGAATGGGGAAAGCGTGGAGGTCAGCTCTGAAAGACAATTATGGAGTGATGATGTTGATATTATGGAGGAGGACAATACCAAAACATTTAGTACCATAAGCAAGGAATAAAGACACAACAAGTTTGAAAAAGTGGTAGCAGATGTGAGCCCTATCGCTACAGAAAACCCTAGAATGTCAAAAACTAGGGTTAAGTCTGGGGAAGGGGCTATCCAACCGATAGATAATCTAATTATTGGAGAAAGTCAAGGCACATATAAAGAGGTTACTTACACAGGTGGATTAGTTGGCGAAGCTTCAGCTAAGAAATGAGCCAATGGAACAGTAATCCTAGGGGTACTTTCCAGTTTTTGGCTTAGGAGGGAAGTGATCTGGTGGAGTTTTCAGTTGATCAACAAGTTGGGAATGCTCATGTTGTCATAATAGTTGATAAAGTGAGGTTACCAAATCAAACAACTGCAATTAACATTCCTAAAGGCAATGGAACAGTAATTTCTAGGTGTCAATCTACAAGAAACCCTAGCTTAGGTGATGTGTATTCTCTCCAATTCAAGGCAATCCAGGAGGCTATGATAGTTAAGGAATTTAATGATGGGGTATTGAAGGAGGCTACAAATAGGGATTATGGTAAAATTGATATTGTTCCTATGGCAAGTCGAATGGAATCTGGGCAAAGCAACAATGTTGTGCAAATAGCTGCTCCAGTTATTGATGATCCTGGGCTCTTAGCTGGGGAAAAATTTAGTGTTACAAGTGAAATTTTGGCTAAAGGAATCCAAATCAATAATATTTGTCAGAATGATTTGGGAATGATAGCCAAATATCATGAACCAAATCCTTTTAGACCTAATGGAGGTTGATGATGAACGAGATGAAGGGAAGACTTGGGGAAGACATAGAGGAGGAATCTACAACTCCTAAATTTAAACAAGCAGCAAGAGATGATGATATATTTCCCAAGAGTGTGGACAAGAAGAAATCAGCCGGGAAACTTACAAGGAGACAAAAGAAATACATCAAAGGCACTGTACCTTAAAGGGTGCAACCAAAGACGAGTGTGATAGGTAATTCCAAATAATCTTATGGATAATGCTATAGTATGGAATATGAGGTCGTTAAACAAAAAAAAAAATCTTTCAATAGGTTTCTTAACCTACAAAGAAAGTATATTTTTTACTTGATAGGATTGATGGAACGTTTTCAAGACATCAATAAGCTGGAGGAGTATACAAGGAAGCTGGGGATTCATTTTGCTTATGCTAGTGTGAATGGAAAGATTTGGGCATTTGTTGATGATGATATTGAGGTTGATATTGTATGATGAATATGGAACAAAGTATGACATTGAAGTTGTTTCATAGAAATCTGAATAAGGAGTTATATGTGACATTAGTTTATGCCTAATGTGATGCTATTGAAAGATCTGAACTTTGGGATTCAATGTATCACTTAGCCTCGATATGGAATCTCCTTGTCTTGTTGGAGGATATTCCAATGTTATCCTATCCGAGGAAGAGAAATATGGGGGCCGCCCAGTGTACCTGCGTGAAGTTGAAGAATTTGCACATTGTGTGGACATATGAGCTTTATATGATCTTGGCTTCAAAGGGAGCCTCTATACTCGGTGGAATGAGAGGTCTGACATTGATTGCATCTGTAAGAGTCGTGATAGGTTCTTTGCAAATCTACATTTCTTAGATTTATTCCGAACATTGGAGGTTGAACACTTGATCTAGTATGGTTCTTACCATGTCGCTCTCCTGTTGTCTTGCAACATTGACACTGTCCAAGTTAAGAAACCATTTAAGTTTTTAAGCTTTTGGATCAAGCATGAATCTTTTCTGAAGGTGGTGAAGGAGAATTGGGTAGCTGATTTCATGGGGAACCCTTTCATGTTATTCCAAAGTAAGCTGAAAAAGGTGAATATTGTATTGACAGCTTGGAGCAAGGAGACATTTGGAGAATTTTAAAACAAAATGTAGCATTGGAGGATGTTATTAAGGTACATGAGATTGAGTTTGAATTGAATCCAACAGCTCTGAATAGAGCTACGTTACACCAAGTAGAAGCTGATCTTACAAGGTTTTACCATCTAGAAGAAGAATTTTGGAGACAAAAGGCTGGAATGAAGTGGTTTAAGGATGGTGAAAGGAACACTAAGTTCTTTCATGCTCATGTGAGAGGCAAGAGGAAAAGGCTGTAGGTTTCCATAGTCTTGGACAAAAATGAAAATTTCCTTGAATCACAGGAAGATATGTCAAGGGATGCAGTAGAGTTTTTCCAAGCTCAGTTCACAGAAGAAAGAACTCCTACTAACTTTGATATTATTAAACATTCCTAGGATGGTGTCTCATGATAAGAATGCAAAGTTGTGGGATGAACCAATCATGGAGGAGGTTAAGATAGCAGTTTTTGGATTGAATGGGTATAGTGCAAGTGGTCCAGATGGTTTCACTGGACAATTTTATAAAGCTAGATGGGAGGTTGTTTGTGATGATGTGCTCAATATGGTTAGGGCCTTCTTTTGTGGTGCATAACTACCAAAGTTCATCACTCACACAAGCTTTGTGTTGTTTCCAAAGAAGAATAATGTTGCTACATTTTCTGACACGAGTCCAATCAGTTTGAGCAATTTTTCCAACAAGATCATATCAAGAGTGATCCACTAGATATTAGTTAAGATTCTACCTTCTTTAATTTCTCCTAATCAGACAGATTTTGTCAAAGAAAGAAACATTGTGGAGAATATCTTGTTAACTCAAGAGATCATCAAAGACATTAGATTGAGAGGGAAGCCATCCAATGTAGTAATCAAATTGGACATGGCAAAAGCTTATGATAGAGTCTCATGGCTATTCTTGACAAAGGTACTAAGGCATATGGGATTTCGTGAGATTTTCATTGATATGATATTCAGACTAGTCTCCAACAACTAGTACTGAGTGTTTCTAATGGGCATGCCAATGGTTTCTTCAAATCATCTAGAGGTGTTAAACAAGGGGATCCACTTTCTCCTACATTATTTATTCTAGTAGCTGAAGTGCTTGGGAGATCTTTAGATGCATTGTTTGACAACCCATATTTCATAGGCTTGTCATGCCAAAGTGGAGTCAAAACACATTAACTACCTTTCCTATGGTGATGATACTATTATCTTCCGTTCCTCTCACTATGGGGCACTGCAGCTTATCATGAATGTGTTAGAGGAATATGAGGCAACTTTAAGTTAGAAGATCAACAAGGAAAAGTCTTCCTTTTATATGCATGAGGGAGCTCAAGCAAATGAAGTAAACACTTTCCACTAATTACTGAATTCCAAAGACACTCATTCCGATTTACATACTTGGGTTGTCCTATATTCTACAGCATGAGGAGGAAAGACTTTTATAAGAATATCATCTTCAAAGTACATGAGAGATTATCATCATGGAAGGGTAAGTTACTATAAATTGGTGGTATGTTAGTTCTGATCTCACAAGTATTAAAGAGTATTCCAATTAATCTCTTTCCAGCTGTGAATCCGCCAGCATATGTGATCAACCAATTGCACAAGATGTTTGCTAGGTTTTACTGGAGCAATTTAGGCGATGGAAGGGCAAGACATTGGGCTTCGTGAGACAACTTATGTCGTCCTAAAAGTGAGGGAGGTATGGGTTTCAGATCCTTACATGATGTGTCTAAGGCTTTGTTTTCCCAGCTTTGGTGGAACTATAGAACAAAAGACACATTTTAGTCTACATTTATGAGAAATAAGTACTGTAAGAAGATCAATGAGGTGTCAGTACCTTGGAGACAAGGATATCATGTATGGAGATAAATGTTTCAAATGAGAGATGAGGTGGAGCATCAAAAATGGTGCCAGTTGAAGAATGGCAACTCATATTTCTGGTATGACAATTGGACTAGACTTGGAGCTCTTTACCATGCTTCAGGTCCAGATCATTGGTGTGATGAATCTATAAAGCATGTTGATGAAGTGGTTGAAAATGGGGCATGGAATGAAGTGCTACTAAGGGAGTTATTGCCTGATGAGCTAGTTGACCATATTCTGGAGACAATCACACCACCTTCATATCTTTCAATGTATGATAAGCCTTGGTGGAAGCTGCAAACAAAAGGATATTTTACAGTGAAGTCTGTTTGGCAATATATAAGGAAGAGAAGAGAAGAAAGCAAGTTATACAAATTCTTGTAGGTAAAAGAGCTGCCTTTCAAGATAAGTTTCTTCATGCGGAGACTGTGGAGGGCAAAGTTACCATTAGATGACTGGTTTTTAAGGCTGGGATATTTCAGAACATCAAGGTGTTGGTGTTGTTAGAATTCTAAAGAAGAGACACTTCCTCAGGTGTTTCTAACATCACCAGATACAAGATATGTTTGGAATTTTTATGATGCACCTGCAGGGATTAGAATAGATAGGAAGCAGCTCGTGCAAGTGATAAATGAATGGTGGAGCAAACCTGTTAATACAAACTTGAATGCAGTATATCAACCTATGTCAAGTTTGATTATTTGGCATTTGTGGGAGAAGAGAAATTCTTGAAATCATGGGAAGAGTGTGTCCATAAATAGATTGATCTTTCAAATCACAACCTCAATCCAAATGCTGATGAAGGTATGAAGACCATGATTTAAGGATGTTACTGCAAGCTAGCTAGACTTGCACGAGAAGTTGTCACAACATATTCCTAAATTGAGGTATACTAAGGTGTTGCGGGAATTACCTCCTGTGGGGTGGATAAAATGCAACACTGATAGGGCATGTAGATGTGTCAATGGAGGAGAATCATATGGATTCTGTATAAGGGATGGAATAGGAGAAATCTAAGCACATGAAGATACAATTGAGGATGCAACTAATAACGTAGCTGAGGCACATGCCATTCTGGAGGCTCTAAGGTATATAACTCAAATGCAATTTTCTCCATGCATAATTGAAATTGATTCTTTACTTATGAAGAGAGTGCTAGATGAAGTTTGGGAACCACCTTGGAGCATTTCTAATCAAATGGATGAAATCAAAACACTACTGTCTAAGGGTGCTTTTCAGATATTTCATGTGTTGAGGGAAGGTAACAAGTTAGCTGACCAGTTCGCTAATTTGGCACTGGATCAATAACACATCATACAGGTGCATTCCATTTGGGAACTAGACACACAAGGGAGACGGATATTGAATAACGACAAGCTTCAAATACCCTACATAAGTGTAAGAACTACCAAGACAAATGCTAATTGATGAAGAAGTTGGAAGGTTAGATGAAGAGTAAGAGGGAGTATCTTGTAGTTAAGGGGAGGAGGAGAATATATCATGGAACAATGCAACAAACTATAGGGAATGGAGATCACATTACACTACCAACTCAAATCCTTAGGGAGGAGAGAAGGAAGGATTGTTTCTCTAACATGTTTTCCGATTTTGGCACTTTGGAGGGGGCTTGGCTCTATTTTTTGCCAAAACCTATTAGGGTGGTATTAGTGTCTTTGATAATCATTCCCTATAGGTGCAACCAATACTTAGGCCAGCTCAAAAGCATACTCAATAAGGCAAAAAGAAGGATGCACATGAGCCTTAACATTTGGATCCACAAACATGTCCAGGATGATGGAAACGGTGAAGATTATACTATAAAATGCAAACTCCTTTGCATCTACCACTCCTTGAGGATCACACAATGTAATACCAACAAATCACATCAAGTCACAATGATCAGTTACATGTGTAACTATTTTCTTCTACTCAAATCAGATATGACTACCCACGGGACTTCTCAACGTTATGCATATCATTTTAGCAATATTTGGAGGAGCTACCAGCTACAATGGACATCTACCACATATGAGGAAGCTACCAATAGCAGGATTATAACAAGAAGGTGCAGGCATCAATGCGTAACAGGAGAAAAAGTTGCAAAAACACCATTATTGTCTTGACCCGGACTTGCATTCTGGAAGGTTTTGCGTGCAATCGACTTACAAAGCAATCCTTGTCTAGCTTAGATTTATTTCAAAGAGATCAGGTGGAGTTTCCTAATCCTCAATATATCAAGTGAAAATGCCCACAATTGAAAGTAATGAGAGACAGTTATTCAAGGATTTTTTGCGAGTCATGAGCAAATAGGCCTTTTCAAGGATCATGGTTCTTAGTTTTTTTGTACTATCAAAGGAGTGTTTTACACATAAATTTGATATTAGACTTCATGTACTTCCATTTTTTACACACTTTCATTTTTGTGAGACCTCCAAACTCATGGTTGTTTTATTTTGATTATTAATAAAAACACCACTAGGCAATCAACCTAGTGGTATATTTGCTTAAAAAAGTAACAAGCATAGGGAAGGTGACTATAGATTCTGTGAATGGGTGTGCAACACTACTTTGAGTCTCCTCAGAAGTCCAAGAGTCACTCATCTGAACACTACTAGGATCAATTCCAGAATCTGCATAAAAGGTGCAGAAGTATGGTATGAGTATAACCGACTCAATGGTCAATAAATGTCGAGCTTAACCTCGACAAATTAGTGATGAGACGAAAACAAGAAACCTACCATATAAACATGTGCAGCTAAATAACAAGATGAAAAACAAAAGGTATAACAAGTAAGATCAAGAGATGTGACAAGTAAAATTGTAAGTAATATTATAAGAGAAATAACGACTGAGAAACAAGAGTAATAGCAAGAAAAAATATGAGGAATAGTTAAAGAATCAACTAAGAAGAATAGCAACCATATCCTCTCAAATCAGACAATCAAGCCTTTCACAACTACTCAAATCCAAGAGGAAAAAACAATATCCATCAAACAAGATATTCAAGTCCTCAAATCCGCAAGAAGTAAAAAATATCAGATCAAATAGCAAGATAAACACCTTTGAAGCATTTTTCTCTCATCCTCACAAGCACGAAAATACTCTTTGTGTTTAATCACTCTTCCTCACAGGTGTGAAAACACCTTTCGTGCAATAGTAATAATATCAATAGGCGCAAAAACCTCAATCGTGCATAATGACTCTTCGTCACAAGAACGGAAACACCCTTAGTGCGATTGACTCTTTCTCACCAAGTATATATACAAAACAATATCAAGAGAGGTAGGAAGCATCACAATAAGAGTGATTAAGTATAATACACCAAATGAGAGATAACTATCACTTTTGCACCAAGATCCGAGCCAACATTTCAAGAATCATAATGTCCAAATGTCTCAACAAAACCAAAAAATAGCTATAAGCATGAATAAGACTAACCAAGAAGTTTCACGAACTATTCAGAGCATGGAAGAAATAAGACAAAAAAGAAAAAGTTATGAATAAGGCTACCCGCATTCTTAACCCATGGCAAATACATATAGTACATATACACTCATCACCTTGCATATATGTCGCCCCCAATACATAAAGCACATAGAAATAAACATATCTACAATATAATTCCCTCAAATAAAGGTTAACCAAGCCACTTATATCTTTCAAGAAAAATCAACAATGCAAAACTGCTTTCCTTTTAGGACAAGCCTCCAAACCATCCGAATCTAGTCGAATAATGCTCAAATAAAGTCAAACAAACTTACGAAATCCTCCTAATACTTTAAAAGGTTCGATCTTTAAGATATTTGAAAAAGCAAATAAAAAATCAACCCAGACCTACTTGGCAAAATCCAAAATCAAAACAAATCTCGATTATCCATTCATCTCCGATTCTAAATATGTGATTTGTTTCGAGATCCTCCCTCAAATCTTGGTCTAAATCTCTAAAATTTCATAAGTTACTATCAAAAACCTTATCTACTCTTAGAAATCCTAGATTTAGGGATAAAAGTCTATTTGAAATTATGAAAATTAATCAAAATCAAGTTAAAGTTACTAACATATTAACTCGGGAAGAAACTCCTCTCAAAAATAGCCTCCTTGAATAGTCTAGGTCTCAAAAATTAAATAAAAAGAGCTACTCTTGAAATCCCTAATTTTTATCCCAACTGCAGATATCACAATTATGAACCATATTTCGCAATTGTGCAGCTCGCAAATGTGAACCAATGGTCACAATTGCAAAGAGGTACCTAAGCCACTAATGTCGCAAATAAAACACTCGCATCGCAATTGTGAGCATTGTGAATGCGATCCAGCTTCGCAATTGCGAAGCTGGCCTCCCTTCCCGCACTTTGCAAATACGTGGTGTTTTTTCGCAAATGCAAACCTCGAATTTATAAGAAATTCAATCGCAATTGCGAAGACTGCAACACCGTCAATATCAAGACTTGCCAAAGCAACCCGAAACCAATTTGAAAATCACCCGATCTCCTTGGTACTCATTTCAAATATCCATACAATTATAATAACCTTGCACCAACTTGCTCAAAATCTCAAAACATAAAAATAACATCTACTATTAAGAATCAATCAAAATTCAAGAATTTCTAAACTCATTTTTTCAACTTTTAACTACAAGCGCCGAACGACCTCGAGTCACAAGGGACCCCAACTAAACATACATACAAGTCCAAACTTATCACACGAACCTACCAGAATTATCAAAATACGAATACGAGGTCGTGTTCAATGAATGTTGACTATGGTCCACTCCAACATCATTAAGGCTCTAGAATCAAGATTTCTTTGTCAAAACATATCTAATATTTAAGGAAATCAAAACGAACCATGGACGCAAGTAATAAATTATCAAATAGCTATCAAAAGTCTCAAATCACCAAACGAAAAAGCTAGAACTAAAAAGGACATATCGGGTCATTACATCACATTTTGATTATGGAGTGTGGATGGATCCTCTCATGAGTCATTAATCTTGGTGGACCCAGGACAGTATGCACACAAGTTTGATTGATTGGACATGTTGGTTTATGAATAAAATTTTAATCTTTATTATGTATGTATACAGGTAGAACCGAGCCCGCTGTATGAATCGTCTTCCCAAAGAAGCAGAGCAGGAGCGTGACCATAATGCATCGAAGTCAGAACGATGAACCCCTCGTATTAGGGTTCAAACAAACACCTGACCTTGGGGATTTTGAGGCCATATCCTCGAGGCTCAATTTAACGGTGTGACTTTGGAGAACGTAATCAAGCAGCTTCACACGACTAACAAAGGGTCGAGATATTCGTGCCTAACAGGATATCATGGCATGAATTTCGGCTCATAGCGGCAAAAAATTAGTGATCGTTGAAATGGAATATTTTTACCTTTTCTAGAATTGTACTTAAGGTAAAACTCTCATACTATATAAAAGGGAAAACTTATTATTTAAAGACACACATTGTAACACGCATATCCAAGGTGATATAGTCTTACTTTATCTTTTTATTCAAAGTTCTTACCTTTTTTCATTAGTTCTTCACTAGTGTGAGTCCGAGATTGAAGGTAGACATCGCATTAAGACGTTATTGATCCCGAGATCACTCTCCTTATTGGTTTGGCAATTTGTTACATCCTTTATATGTTTAGTCCAACACCATTTATCATTTGTATTAAATTAATTCGCATATCCTTAAAAGCACATATAAATTTAACTGTTATCCATTTCTAGGGTCAACAGTATGGCGCCCACCGTGGGGCTAAGTATAACTGTGGCAATTTGATACAAATTTCCATAACGCATTTTATCTTGCACTTGTTCTTTGAATTTTTAATTTCAGGTCAAATTAAAAATGTCAAACTCCCAATCTTCCATTTGAACGTTTATGCTGAGTCAGGCCACCATGGCGAAAAAACAACATGGTGCCCAACAACGAGGTGCCCCCTGTTGACCCCAACGGAGTCCCAGTCGCGGATCCAATCGATTCTAACTCAGATGTGCTATCAAAGAATTTTCCTACTTACCACGAAAACAGCATTCGAGAGGGAGCCTGGTTGATAGCCCAGAGTACACACGATGGCGAAGGTGATGGAATCAGCTTGCGAGTGATCTTCGAAATGTTACAGACAGCAATAGCCCACTTGTAGAACCAGAGTCGCGCCCCCAACATAGTTGAGCCAGAACCATCCCGGGAAAACGCTCGCAGAAATGAACCATCCACAAAAAGTCCAGGTGAAGCAGAACCTAGGACCAACCCCGAGATAATAAAGATGCTTGAGGAACTGAAAAAATGGGTGGAATAGGGAGAAAAGTAAATCGAAGCCAATGACAAAAAAGTGGAGACCTATAGCTCTAAGGTCGATCAAATCTTAGGAGCACCACTGATACTGAAGGGCCTGGGTTACAAGAAAATTTTCCAAAATCCTTTCCCTCCGAACGCAGCTCCGAAGCCGATCCCAAAGAAGTTCTATATGCCTGAAATTCTGAAGTATGATGAAAAAACTTATCCAAATGAACATGAAACCTCCTACACGTGCGCCTTCAAGGGGAACGACTTGGAAGATGATGAAATCGAATCTGTTCTGCTGAAAAAGTTCTGAGAGAACTTGTCAAAATGAGCTATGATATTGTATTACAACTTACCCCCTAATTCTATTGACTCCTTTGCTATGTTTACATATGCCTTTGTAAAAAAGCACACGCCAGGGCCATCAAGGTCGATATCAGGAAGTCAGACCTTTTCAATGTATAGCAAAGGGATAACGAGATGCTTAGAGATTTCGTGTCGAGGTTTCAAATGGAACAGATGAATCTCATTCCAATAGCTAACGATTTGTCTGTTCAGGCATTCAATCAAGGATTCAATCCCAAAAGCTCATTAGCTTCGCATCAATGGAAACAAAATTTGATAGAATATCAGCGGTATCTTGGGTCGGCATTCGTTAACAGGTACTAATCAATAATTAGGGTAAAAAACGATCAGCTTGGGTCCCCTTACGGATCCGTTTGTTCCATCAGAACTAGTGATAGATCCAAAAGAGTCGTTGATCATGAACCAAGATCAAACAGAGATCGGTATTATCAATATAATGGAGATCGAAAGGGTAATGGGTCTGGACGCAAACCTGCGAGGAATGAAAGAAGGAGCGATCAAGGTCATAATAACTAGGGACTGATGAGCAAAAACGGATTCAACAGACCCATCGTGTCTAAGGAGGCACCAAGGTTATCGGAGTACAACCTCAACGTCGATGTTGCTGGCATCGTATCATCCATCGGACGCATCAAAGATACTAAGTGGCCTCAACCATCGCAATTCGATCCTGCCCAAAGGGATCACAACCTAATGTGTAAGTATCATGGAACTCTAGGCCACATAAATATATAATTTGATTCTTATTTTAATATCTTTGAAACCATATTTCCTTCAATGAAATAGTAAAAGATGGAATTTATTGAGTAAATAATAATATTTTTAACAAATTTCAATACAGAACAACCCATAATCACCCCAAAACCCGGTGTCACAAGCGCATGAGCATCAACTAGGAATGTAAAATAAAATACAATATCTGTCTGAAATACAAATTGGCCAGGAAAAATATAAATACTTTTAAGGAGACTCTGCTGGCTGCAGGTCGTAATATGGAGTGAAGCTCACCTAATTCCCCGCATGCATACACGTCTCTGCTCTCACAAGGCCACCAAACATATATTTACCTGCACAAAACTGTGCAGCAAGTGTAGTATGAGTACGTAAATCAACGTGTACCCAGTAAGTATCTAGCCTAACCCGGAGGAGTAGTGACGAGGGGTCGACATCGACACTCCCTATTGGTCCAATAATACCAGATACAGTAAAAGGGAAAATAAACATGATGCAGAGTAAATAAATGAAATAAACAAGCATAAAATACGTGATACAAATTCCCCTCTTGACAATGAACTCAAGCTTCCCTTTAGAAATTCCCTCCTTAACCGGAGCACACATATAGGTGTAATGGATCTCATCAAATAGATTGTCATAATTTGAATCAGGAAAACTCACGGATACACTGGCTTCTTGCCAAATATTACGCATGATTCCAGGAGGATATGATATAGGAAATGCCGAGGTGTTCAGCCCGATCCAACATAAATATTTAAACTGTGGATTGTCGAGGGTGGAACGGCATGAACCATAGATGCATCTAACAACATGCCGAGGCAAACGGCCTGCTCCCATGAGAGTGTGGTACATAAATCCTGCTGAGACGAACGTTCTTATCCCATAAGAAGTGAAATACATAATCATGTCAAGGCAAACGGCCTGATCCCATTAGAATAAGAAACTTTGATGGGTCTTTGACCCCACTCACAAATAAACGTGTGAGTTGTAATTTCTTTAATAAAAACCTTTCAATGAAACATATATATAACAGATACATGCCGTAAGAGGAGGAAAACTATTCGGTGACTAATCATGAACCCATGAAGTCTCTACAATAGCAAGTCTAGTCTTAAGTTGAAATGTAAAACTATGGAATTTAACAGGCGATAGACTGCTCAAATTGTACAGCTATATCATAGTGTGAACCTAAGTCTACCCGGACAATAACATGAATGTATATACATACGGGCTCTCGTCACCTCGCGCGTTCGTATCCCCCACAACAAGTTTCACACATCAAAATACAATACCTAGGGGTAATTTCCCCCTCACAGAGTTAGACAGGATACTTACCTCATCTCAAAGCTTACTTTTCGGTCCAAAATTATGCTTTAAATCCTCAACTTGGTGCTAAACGACCCGAAGCTAGTCAAATGTTATATAAAATAGTCAATACATGCTCAACAGTTCACATCCTAACTATTAAAGTGATTTTCCAACCCAAATTGAAGAATTCCTAAAATTCACTCCTAGGCCCACGTTCCCCTATTCCGGAAATTTTTGAAGAGAAACATTACCCATAACATTATGAACTCAAATATATGATTTGTTTTCAATTCCATACCCAAATTCGTGGTCAAAATCCAAAAATATAAATTTCTAGGTTTCTTTCAAAATCCCATAATTTCTATCAAATTCCATGCTTGAATCCATGTAAAAACCATGTATGTAACTCACAATCTGAAGAAATCAATTACCCCATTATAGTTGATGAAGATGGCACTCCAAAATCGGCTCTCATGGACGAAATAAAGTGAAAATGAGCCAAACCCCCAATTTAAAGAGAACACACAACCCAGCGTTCATCGAACTTGCGGTGACCTCACCACTTATGCGGCTCCGCAGGTGCGGTCCAAATTACGCTCCTGGGGTCCTCTCTACCCAGCCAAGATCGCACTAGCGAAGTCTTTTCGCTTCTACAGGCATCGCAGGTCGACCACCTCTCGCGCATCAGCGCATATTTACGCACCAGCAACAGCTGCCTCGCTCCTGAGTACTCGCAGGTGCGCTGCTCCAGTCCGCTTCTACGGCTCCCCCAGATCCAGTCCATTCTCGCTTCTACGAGCAACTCTCCGCACCTTCAATATCGCACGTGCGACCAAAGTCACGCAGGTGTGATTACACCAGAAGCATTAAGCTTCAGAAATTCTGAACACAAAAAATCGATTCGTTAACCTTTCGAAATCTACCCGAGGCCCCTGAAACCTTATAAATTATACCAACACATTCCAAAACACATCACGAACTTAGTCGAGCCTTCGAATCACATCAAACAACACTAAAACCATGAATCGCACCCCAATTCAAGCTTAATGAACTTTAGAACTTTAAATTTATACATTTGATGCCAAAAGCTTTCAAATCACGTTCGATTGACCTAACATTTTTCACACAAGTCACATACAAAATTACAGACCTACTCTAACTTTCAAAATCTAAATCCGACCCCGATATCAAAAAGTCCACTTTCGGTCAAACTTCTCAAAAACCTTCGAATTTTTTACTTTCGCCAAATGACCCCGAAATGACCTACGGATCTCAAAATCCACTTCCGGACGTACTCCCAATATCACAATCACCATACGGAGTTATTCCCAGACTCAGAATCCCAAACGGACATCGATAACATTGATATACACCTCGACCCAATTTTTATGAAATTCTTCCAAAATGCCAACTTCAACAATAGGCATCGAAATGCTCCCGGATCATTGAAACCCTGATCCGGACGTACGTCCAAGTCAAAAATCTTCACAATTCTAAGGTCGTTTACTCTAAATCAAACTTTAGTCAATTCTTCCAACTTAAAGCTTCCGAAATGAGAATTTTCTTTCAAAAACTTCCCGAAATCAAATTATGGCCATGCATACAAGTCATAATACCTGAAGTGAAGCTGCTCAAGGCCTAAAACGGTTGAACGAAGTGCTAGAGCTCAAAACAACTGGTCGGGTCGTTACATTCTCTCCCACCTAAACATACGTTCGTCCTCGAACGTGCTAAGAACTGCTCCGGAATTGTCAAAAATCGCTATTTAACACCTTATGTACCTATCCGTCCTACCACAACCCAGTTGAGCACATCAACTCGAGCAACCTGCAAATCCTCCTTTTTATTTAGTCAAAAAAGCCTTAGAGTTAAATTCCAACATGTGAAATCCTCTACCAGGTCTGTTTCCAACTTACGAACACCGTATCCATCACTACACGATGTACCAATACATGATTATATACTCTTACCGAATTCACACCATGCACTGCATTATTCATATGACCATAATGAAATCCATGGAAACAATAGTCGAAACCCCACAAATCTGATGCCCACAACACAGCTCATGAAGCATATAAGTCCCGTTTCAGCTCTCGTAATACTGCCACGACAAAAGAGATGTGCAGAAACTCGTAACCTCCTGCGGAATCACAATTCACGGAGTCTTTCCTCCCGACAAGAACCATTACCTCATTTTGGGCTGAATATAGATATTTACTCTTTAATGTGTGTCATATAAAATGATCGCACTGATCCCAGGTTCAATAATCTTGTCTCGCTTAGTACAAGCTACTCAGGCAATAAGCCACCTCAGACACTGCCAAAAGTCTCATATGATCCCACAATGTGCCAATAAGCTACAAACTCGAATGTGATACATAAGGAAACATTCGAAAAGACGTTATGAACCTTCCTCTAAAAATGATAAGCAAAACAAACAATAATAGATATAGGAAATTGTACTCAACATCACATTGTTGCGATGTGCTACCCGATCCACTCATGATACTGTTGCAGCGTGCAACCCGATCCAACCATGATACCCATCACGGCGTGCCACCCGATCCAAACAACAAACCCATGGAGGCTTGCCACCCGATCCACACATAATAATCTATAAGGAAATACTTACTGAGCTAAAATGCTCATACCTGCGAAATACCCGAATATCAACCACAAGCACGCGAAGTGCATAATACAAATCTGGGGAGATAGATAACACATACACTACGAAACTCAGGCACAACTGAGGTGTAATAAATGACCTGTATCTCGAGAGTCATCCTATTCTCACAACACCACAAATTACACGGGAGCTCAATACGAGTGAGAAATAATCAAGCCACCTCACAACCCACCTAGCATAATATAGATTACACGGAATAGCTGACGACATAAATAACATTCAGGTCCCGATGATTCCTCTCTAAACAAGGTTAAGCTGAAATGAACACATCCGGCCTGATATAGGGCCCACATTCAGATTTAGATCTGTTACATCCCGCATTTTTGTGCATTAAAGTTCGTCGTAAGTTAATCGATGTAAGTACGGGAATGAGATTATTTTGGGATTATAAGTATTATGTTATTTCAAATAAGTGATGAGTAAATTAGTGAAGTTGAGAGGGTAAGAAAGTCGAAGAAAACAAACTTCGTCGAGGTTTGTCATTTTGGGATAAAATACGGACCGAGCTAAAATATCCGATATTTATGGATTAGTACCATACAAGGTACCCCATAGACATGATAGTAAGGTGTATACAGTGTGTTAAAAGTGAGTAGTATTTTAAGTAATTTGAGATAATTCTTAATCATGTGGATAATTTGGTAATTAAGCATTTTTAAGTGGTTAGATTAACTTGTAAATTGATTTTTAAGGATAATTAATTATGTGAAATTTTGGATAATCATTAGGGGACACTACTTCCACGTTGGATGTCCAAATCTTGGCAGAAAATTGCCAACAATAACTTTCCTAAGGAGGTGGTGTCATTACTTAAATACATATCTCAATTTGGGGTGGAAAAATGCTATTAAAAATCCTTTCTTAATTCACAAAGTAAGAAAGTCTTATGACTTTGTAAGATTAGAGCAAGCATAGAGATGAACTTCAACAAAATTCATACACAATAGTATGACCAAATTCAAAGGAAAGATTCAGCAATGTGATTTTGCTACAAAAATCATACGAGACTACGTAATGTTATAGCAACGAGATTTTGCGATTCTAAGGGAGTACAGTGCAACCTTTTCTAAGAATATCATATGTACTTTTCCCTACTCCAGTTATGTTAAGGCTAAGCTCTTCTTTCATTTTGGCATGATCTCGTAATTACACGAGTTTTATAACGAGGCATGAACCAAAAATTCATATCCCGTAATTTACGTATATTTTCCTAGTCTTGTAAGTTACAATATTCAATTGAGTATTTCCTTTTTCCAGTCAAGAGAGTAGAGAGTCTATATATACACAGTATTACATTATTTTCATTACCATCGAGCTATAATCGATGGGCCCCTATTGGGCAACCTCTGATCAGATGGTAAGTTATATACCGAGCCTACTGTGGTCGAGCGCCTATGAGCGAGCCCAGTTGGTCGAGATATAGAGCCTAGTATGGCTTAGCGCCTATGAGCGAGCCTACTACGGCAGAGCAGTTATATATATATATAGCGAGCCTTATAGGGACAAACAACTATTTTACTTACTATATTGAGAGAGTTGAGTCAGTATCAGCAGGTAAGCATATCTTCAGATTATCTTTGACTTCCAATTACTTGCAGTTATTATATTATCAGTTCAGTTTCAGCTTCCAGTATATTGCCTTATATACTCGGTACATTATTTCGTATTGACGTCCCTTTTCTGGGGTCGCTGTATTTCATACATGCAGGTTCAGGCAGACAGGTGGGTAGACCTCCTCATTAAGTGTTGCCCGAGTTCAGCTTGATCAGTAAGCTCCATAATTTGGAGTTGCCGGGTCTAGAGCTTTATGTACATCTTGTGTATATATGTATATATGGTATGAGTAGGTTGGGGAGCTGTTCCAATCAAAGTATATCCATCAGCAGCGGCTTGTAGACATATTCTTTTAGTTAGTGCAGTAGGTTGGACTTGTAAGCCTTGTATGTGTATTTGGTTGGTTTGTCAGCTGTAGTAATTATGACGGCCTTGTCGGCCCAGCTTTACATAGGTATTTGATCGGCATTCATAGTTGTCTTGCAATGGTACCCATGGTCAAAGTATGACATCACATGTTCAAAGTTCCTTATTCGCAAGTTGGTACGCAAGAATAGGTGAGGCATCGGGTGCCGGTCTCGCCCTCAAGTTTGGGGCCTGACAAGATCCACCCATGGACCTCAAGCGGATTCTGACTGTACTGCACTGGGCTAATAAACTTTCAAGGATCCACACTAACCCTTTTTTCCCATGACACACAAAAATAACCATTCACTCCGGAACAAATATCCATAGTTCACAGCCAAATGAATAGAGCGCCTTCCAAGCCTAAACTCTCGCATTAGCGATAGTACCATAACCTCCATACTTGGTTGCAATCTTCAATCAATCAAGTGACTATAGGTTACACTTATACCATCTTCCGTGCGATACGCTTCCATGGCCTTCCGCACCAGGTAACAAGTCTGCACACCCATACAACCACCGGTCATACTAAGGTGGTAAAGCAAATAAAAAATCCGCAAATTAGAACACAAAGCACCTTACGCAGGACATCGATCTCAGGTGACGCTAAAGACAATACCTACTTACCATAAACATCTGAATCCCTTCCTTCTCACCCAAGATCGTAACATTCTTGTCTACACCGAGTGCAACTTTGATCCCCAACTTCCAATTCCCAGGCTACTTGCTACACCTAATCATACCAATATGCAAGTGTACCATAATTTTATCATAACTCTTGACTCACTAATAGTATAAACACTCTAGCATATAGAAACCATTAACTTAACTCATTTCAGGAGAACCATTGCAACACGTGACTGAATTCCCATAACTGTAGATAATACAATCCTCGAATAGTGGTTTAAACCACCATAATTCTTCTAGTATCCATCTACACGTAACATGCCATAATACTTGAATGCCTCCTTATAAAATCAATTATGTGGCCATAAAGCCTCCCACGTAGCGCCATAAATCACATGTATAACTTAACACGCTGAAGGAACTGATCATTGCCACCATCATGCTAATTCAACCATTGCTAACTTATCCGACCTCCTCTAATTTACTCCGGGCTTGCCTTAGGAATAATAATAGCTCTATTAATACATAGCGAACCCAAACTCGCACTCATCCCGAGTGACCTTATATCACAAGACCACTCTGTCTCTAAAACCCACGAACCATCTCATATCCTCCTTGTGCGCATATTCGCATCTTAAACCGGTACACCCATTCTGAAAATTCCTCTATGAACCCAAAGTTATTTTCTCCCATACCTCCAATGCTACACCGCAGACCGATGATAACCATACCACGGACTCGAAATCCCTAGGCACCGCACTTAAATTTTGAACCTACCAGAGCCATTGTTGAGAGTCACCCACTCTAACATGTTCCCGAATATAACCACACTCCAAGGCCCTGTTAGCATATGAACACCCTCTCCAAGAAGCAACCGGATAAATTCCTTTCCTTATGCATCACATCCACATGAAGCATAGACTCTTAGTCTTCCCAAAACCTTAACATGAACCGATAAGGCCATAGATAGCACACATTCCTCAAACCCTTTGCTCAAATTGCCACTGATGTTTTCTTTCCTCAGTCATAATAACTCGCCGATACACCTATAACCAGAAATCGCACAAGTAGACAACCATGCAGTCCAATCATAGATGGTGAGGATCTCTCACTTAGCTTGAAGCTACAATTACATAACCTTGAGACCCACCGAGGTTCCTTCTTCCCCCATTGACATCAGCTAAAAGTCCAACGACTCATTCCAAACCGAAGTCATGTTGCATCCCAAATAAAAATCTGTGGACCTAGTCACTATCCACCATGAATTTCCCAAATGGCTCCAGACTCCTCAAGGCGTGTGGCCATCCTACCATAGAACCCATATGTTACTCTGCCACTCTCTCAGATTGGTTCAACCCTCTTCTTTAAACAACTCCTCGACTTCTAATTTTCACACTTGACCTTCTAACAATTCAACCACAGCAAAACACCTTCCATATGTCCTTCCTTGTCCTTTGTCACCCAATTGTTTCCCCAAATTCGAATCCATCATTGTAACACCCGAACAAATGAGTCGCTACCAACTCTAAACCTCTTAAAAGATCATCTTCCTTGAGTCATCAATACTAGAAGTACCAATTCGATTCTGAAATCGTTACACTCCTTTATCTTTGACAATCGCATCTCAGGCACAATTTCACAATACCCTGCCCCGAAGGCAAATTGAAGAAGGCCATAACATCGGCGAACCATAACGTGTTCAACAAGGACGATGACACCACATCAAAATTGAGAACTCTACCATGCTCGAAAATACCAAGCCTCATTACTCCATCAACCCAAATCTAAACATTCCTAGTCCGATTACCTTTCCTCCGCCGAAAATAAAATACTGAATCTTTGAATCATGTATTTTGTAAAACCTCATTTCAGGTCATTCACTGCCTCGATTCCTAGACAAGAATCCTACCATTACACAAACATTGTACAATATCAACGCATGAATCTTCAAAACAATCGATGCCAAATCTCAAAACCTTAGGCAATATTAATGCTAAGCTGAAACGACAGGACGTCCTTCCGAATGATGATGGTAATAACCCAATCAAATACGCAGGTAGAATCATCCTGCACCACATTTGTATTACCATGACAATTCCTCGATTCCCAATCTATAACAAGCGCTTCACTTCGCATAAGATTGAATAGGAAAGAAATAAAGGTACAAGCCTCAAAAGGATCAATTCGCATGATGAGGAATTAATAAAGGAAGTGCTCCTAACAACCTTGTAGCCTTTCGAAGATAAGTACAAACGTGTCTGTACCGATCCGCAATACTCTACTAGACTCACTCATGACTCGTGAGACCTAAGTGAACCTAGTGCTCTGATACCATATTGTCACGACCTAAAATCCATTAAAGATTGTGATAGCGTCGAACACCATTGTCATACAAGCCAAAAATAAATACATAATTTTGTTCTAATTTTGATATTTTTGAAATCATATTTCCTTCAATTAAATAGTAAAAGATGGAATTTACAGAGTAAATAATAATATTTTTAATAAATTTTAATATAGAACAACCCATAATAACCCGAAAACCCGGTGTCACAAGTGCATGAGCATCAACTAGGAATGTAAAATAAAACACAACATCTGTCCAGAATACAAATTGGATAGGAAAAATATAAATACTCTGAAGGAGACTCTATTGGTCTCGGGTCGTAATACGGAGTGCAGCTCACCTAAGTCCCCACATGCATTCATGTCTCTGCTCTCACAAGGCCACCAAACATATATGTACATGCATAAAAATGTACAGCAAGTGTAGTATGAGTACATAAATCCATGTGTACCCAGTAGGTATCTAGCCTGACCCCGAAGGAATAGTGACGAGGGATCGACATCGACACTCCCTAATGGTCCAATAATATCAGGTACAGTAAAAGGGTAATTAAATAAACAGGAGGCAGAGTAAAATAAATAAAATAAACAAGCATAAAATACGTGATACAAATTCCATTCTTTAGAATGAACTCAAGATTCCTTTTAGAAATTCCCTCATTAACCGGAGCACACATATAGGTGTAGTGGACCTCATAATATAGATTGTCATAATTCAAATCTGGAAAACTCACAGATACACTGTCTTCTTGCCAAATATTACGCATGATTCCATAAGGATATGATATAGTAAATGCCGAGGTATACGGCCCGATCCAACATAAATATTTAAATTGTGCATTGCCGAGGGTGGAACGGCACGAACCATAGATGCATCCATTAACCTTCCAAGGCAAACCGCCCGCTCCCATGAGAGTGTAGCACATAAATCCAGCCGAGGCGAATGACCCGATCCCATAAAAAGTGAAATACATAATCCTGCAAAGGCGAACGGCCCGATCCCATTAAAATAAGAAGTTTTGATGGGTCCTTGAACCCACTCATGAATAAACATATGAGTTGTAGTTTCCTTAATAAGTACCTTTCAATAAAACATATATAACAGACACATGCCGTAAGAGGAGGAAAACTATTGGTTGACTAATCATTAACGCGTGAAGTCTCTACAATAGCAAGTCTAGTCTCAAGTAGAAATGTACACATCGAAATTTAATAGGCGAAAGACTGCTTAAATAGTACATTTATAGCATAGTTTGAACCTAAGTCTACCCAAAAAATTACATGAATGTAGCTACATATGGGCTCTCGTCACCTCGCCCGTACGTAGCCCCCAAAACAAGTAGCACACATCAATATACAATACCTAGGGGTAATTTCCCCTTTACAGAGTTAAAAAGAAGACTTACCTTATTTCAATGCTTATTTTCCAGTCCAAAATTGTGCTTTAAATCCTCAACTTGGTGCCAAAAATCCGAAGCTATTCAAATGTTATATAAAATAGTCAATACCTGCTCAAGAGTACACATCATCAACAACAATCCAATAAAATCCCACCAGTGGGGTCTAGGGAGGGTAGAGTGTACGCAGACCTTACCCCTACCCTATAGGGGGTAGAAAGGCTATTTCCGGGAGACCCTCGGCTCAGAGACAACAGATCTATGACAACAAAACCCCAAAAATAATATCAGCAACGTGAGAGACAGCAAATAAATGGAAAAGTGGTAACATAAATATTGTGCAAAAGTCTGAAACACAACATAAATCACTAGATGTTCTAGACAAAACACTATCATACTCGTCGGTACAAAGAGGGAAATCGGGACAAAGAGGAAAATCGCTCGACTACCCTTTACCCTACAACCCTAATGCTCGACCTCCGCACCTTCCTATCAAGAGCAATGTCCTCGAAAATCTGGAGTCGCGCCATGTCCTGTCTGATCACCTCGCCCCAATACTTCTTAGGCTGCCCTCTACCTCTTCTCGTACCTGCCAAATCCAACAACTCACACCTCCTAACCGGGGCATCTAGGCTTATCCTCGACACGTGTCCGAACCATCTAAGTTGCGCTTCCCTCATCTTGTCATCCACCGGAGCCACGCCCACCCTCTCCCGAATATCTTCATTCCTAATATTATCCAACCTAGTGTGCCCACACATCCATCTCAACATCCTCATTTCTGCTACTTTCATCTTCTGAATATATGAATCCTTGAATGGCCAACACTCAGCCCCATACAACATGGCCGGTCTAACCACCGGTCTATATAACTTACCTTTGAGTTTCGGTGGCACATTCTTGTCACACTAGACTCCAGGCGCTAACCTCCATTTCATCCACCCCACCCCAATAGGGCGCGTAACATCCCCATCGATCTCCCCATATCCCTGGATAATTGAGCCTAAGTACTTAAAACTTTCTCTCTTGAGGATGATCTGTGACTCAAACCTGCCTTTCACATCTGCTTCCCCCATCACGCCGTTGAACTTACAATCCACATAGTCCGTCTTAGTCCTACTCAACTTGAAACCTTTAGACTCCAGGGCCTGCCTCCATACCTCCAGTCTCTCATTAACGCCGCCTCGCATCTCATCCATCAGAACTATATCATCAGTGAACAACATGCACCATGGCACCTCTCCTTGGACATAGTGTGCCAGTGCGTCCATCGCCGGGACAAATAAGAACGGGCTGAGCGCAGATCCTTGATGTAATCCCATAACCACCGGAAAAGTATTTGAGTCACCTCCCACAGTCCTAACGCGAGTCATAGCTCCATCATACATATCCTTTATTGCTCTAATATAAGCCACTTTCACACCTTTCACATCCATACACCTCCAATGGACATCCCTGGGCACCTTGTCATACTCCTTCACTAGGTTAATAAGCATCATATGCAAATCCCTCTTCTTATCCATGTGTTGTTCCACCAACCTCCTGATAAGGTGGATAACTTCCGTAGTAGAACAACCCAGCATGAACCCGGACTGTTTTTCCGATATAGACACCACCCTCCTATCCTCCCTTCCACCACCCTCTCCCAAACTTTCACGGTATGACTTAGTAACTTGATACCCCTATAGTTGTTATAATTCTATATATCACTTTTGTTCTTGTACACCGGAACCATTGTACTCCACCAACACTCATCAGGAATCCTCTTCGTCCTGAAGATAACATTAAACAACCCAGTCAGCCACTCCAAGCCTGCTCTACACGCAAATCTCCAAAACTCTACTTGAATATTGTCTGGTCCGGTCGCTTTGCCCCGACTCATCTTACCCATCACACCCACGACCTCCTCAACCTTAATGCGCCTACAATACCTAAAGTCGCGATGACTCTCGGAGTGCTCCAAGTTCCCTAACACGATGTTTCCATCCCCCTCTCTATTCAGAAGTTTATGAAAGTATGACTGCCATTGCCTAATCTGGGCCTCTTTCATCAATATTCGACCATCCTCGTCTTTGATGTACCTCACTTGATAGAGGTCGCGAGCCTTCTTCTCTCTCGCTTTGGCCAACCAAAATAACTTCTTGTCCCACCTTTGCCCCCAAGTTCCTCATACAGCCGAACAAATGCAGCAGCTTTAGCCTCTATGACCGCTAATTTCGTTTCTTTCCTAGCCTCCTTATATATTTCTCTGTTCGATTTCCTCTGATCCTCGTTGGTTCTCTCTACTAACTTAATGTAAGCCATTTTTTTGGCTTTCACATTACCTTGGACCATGTCATTCCACCACCAGTCGCCTCGGTGCCCGCCAGAGTAACCTTTCGAAACTCCCAAAACCTCTCTTGTTGCCTCCCTTATACAATCTGTCATCGCCGTCCACATAGAGCTAGCATCCCTACCACTCTTCCAGGAACCCATAGTCGTCAGCCGCCTCTCCAACTCCGTGCATTATCCTTAGACAAATCTCCCCCCTGATCCTAGGCTGACCCTGTACAAACCTCTTCTTCCTCTTCATCAAGATACCAACATCCATCACCAGGAATCTATGTTGAGTTGCGAGGTTCTAACTCGGGATCACCTTGATATCCTAGCACAACCCCCTATCACACCTCCTGAGGAGGAGATAGTCAATCTGAGTCTTAGCGACCATACTCCAAAGAGTAACCAAATGTTCCTCCCTCTTTGGAAACATAGAGTTCACGATCACCAACTCAAAAGCTCTAGCGAAATCCAACAGTGAGGTATTATTAAAGTGATTTTCCAACCCAAATTAAAGAATTCCTAAAATTAACCTCCAAGGCTCACGTGCCCGGATTCCGGAAATTTTTGAAGATAAACAACACCCATAACATTATGAACTCAAATATATGAGTTGTTCTCAATTCCATACCCAAATTCGTGGTTAAAATCAAAAAAATATAAATTTCTAGGCTTCTTTTAAAATCCCACAATTTCTATCAAGTTTTACGCTTGAATCCATCTAAAAACCATGTATTTAACTCACAATGTGAAGAAATCACTTACCTGTAAAGCCCCATAAAATATTCCTAAAATCGGGCTTGGGTGTGTGTTAATGCAACACGGCAAGGTTATAGCTTATGCTTCTAGGCAACTCAAGAATCATGAAAAGAATTATCCAAATCATGACTTATAACTTGCGGCATTGGTTTTTGCATTGAAGATTTGGTTTCATTATTTTAATGGGGTCCATGTGGATTTATTCACGGACCACAAGAGTCTTCAATATATTTTCAAGCAAAAGGAGCTGAATCTGAGGCTGAGAATATGGCTTGAGTTACTCAAGGATTACGACATCAATATTCTGTATCACCTGGGGAAAGTCAATGTTGTGACGAATGCTCTTAACCGGAAATATATGGGTAGTTTGGCTCACTTGGAGGCATGTCAAAGGCCATTGGCCAAGGAGGTTCACCAGCTAGCTGGTTGGGAGTTCGTCTTGCAGACACTAGTGAAGAGGGGATAATTGGGAAAAATAGGGTTGAATCATCGCTTGTTATGGAAGTCAAAGAGAACCAATACAACGATCCATTGTTGGTACAGCTGAAGGAAGGTATTCATAAACATAAAACGATGGTTTTTACTCTGGGAATGGATAATGGTACACTAAGGTACCAAGGGCGACTATGTGTTCCGAATGTAGATGGTCTCTAGGAAGGAATCATGACTGAGGCTCACGCTTTAAGGTTTTACATGCACCCAGGTTCTACAAAGATGTATCATGATCTCAAGGAAGTTTATTGGTGGAATGACATGAAAAGGAATGTGGCGTACTTTGTGGCAAGGTGTTAGAATTGTCAGCAAGTGAAGGCCGAATATCAACGGCCTGGTAGGTTGGCACAGAACATAGAAATTCCAATGTGGAAGTGGTAAATGATTAATATGGACTTCCTAGTAAGGTTGTGCGCACTCTGTGCAACTTTGACTTAATTTGGGTGATCGTGGACCAACTCAGGAAATCAGCACACTTCTTGCCAGTTAAATCTACCGACACAGTGGAACAGTATGCTCAGTTATATATTAAGGAAATAGTCAAACTACATGGAACTCCATTTTATATCATCTTCGATTGAGGGGCTCAGTTCACGGCCAATATTTGGAAGAAATTTCAGCAAGGTTTGGGTACTCATGTAAATCTTAGTACAACCTTCCATCCACAGACCGACAGGCAAGCAAAGCGGACTATTCAGATGCTTGAGTACATGTTGCATGCTTGAGTTCTTGACTTCAAAGGTAGCTGGGATGATCATTTTCCACTCATAGAGTTAGCCTATAACAACATCTTCATGCTGGTATTCTGACGGCACCATTTGAGGCATTATATGTTAGGAGATGTAGATCTCCTATTGGGTGGTTTGAGATTGGGGAAGCTGAGTTGATAGGACCAGACCTCGTGCATCAGGCTATGGAAAAGGTTAATATCATTAGCGGTTCAAAACTGCTCAAAGTCATCAAAAATTCTACTCGGATGTTCGTCGCAGAGACTTAGAGTTAAAAAAAGACGATTGGGTACTCTTGAAGGTTTCCCCGATGAAAGGTATAATGCAGTTTGGAAAGAAAGTGAAATTGAGTACGAGGTATGTAGGGCCGTAAAAATCATCTAGAGGATCGGTCAGGTGGAATACAAGCTTGATCTCCCACTCGAGATGTCATTAGTCCACCCGGTATTCCATGTGTCTGTGTTGAAGAAGGTAGTTGGATATCCGTCAGCCATTGTGTCGGTTGAGACCATTGAAGTTAATGAAGAACTATCATATGAAGAAATTCTAGTTGTCATTCCTGATAGACATGCCCAAAAGTTGAGAAATAAAGAAATTGCCTCCGTGAAAGTGTTATGGCGAAACCACCAGGTTGAAGAGGCCACTTGGGAGGCCGAGAAAGAGATAAAGAAGAAGTATCCTTACTTGTTTTAATAGTTGTGCAATCCTTTTTATGAACTTGTTGCCTATGAATTTTGTATCACTTGTTCAGTTAATGTAAAGGTGTTCCTTTTGATTATATGTTATTTACATGAGGCCACGGTTGGTATTGTTATGAGTTTTTTGAGTAGCCTGACCCTGGGAAAGAGACTGTAATCGCCGTCGATAATAAACATGTTGTGCCGATGTTACATCGTTGGATTGTGTACATGTTTTTAGGATGTGATTTTGGGGCTCTCTGATAGGTGGATAGGCCTAGTTACAAAGGAAACTCTAGCGATGTTTTTGGAAGTTTGGGGAGTAAGTTAAATTTGGGGTTGCTGGTGTGGGGTATGAAAAGAAAAATGAGTTGCATAAGATGTTAATAGTGAACCCTGATCCTCATTTGAGGACGAATGATCTTAATTGTGGGAGGATGTAAGGCCCCATAAAATTTTTCCTAAAAACCCGAATTTTGTGATGCCGAAGTAGGCGTAGAGTTAGTAGTAGTAGTTGAACAGTACGCTGGGGAGTTGAAGGAAATAGTTTGCAGAAGTGGGCATTTTTGTGGCCCATTATGCGACCGCATAATCTCTTTGCGGGCCGCAGAATGGCCCCAGAGTGAAGCATCCTTTTTGGCCAATTTTAAAGTCGATTTTGTGGCCAATTATGGAACCGCATAATTGTTTCTCGGGACGCACTTTGGGGGCATAGTCATTCTTAGACTTTTGGGGACGGAGGTTCTGCGGCGCATTATGCGACCGTAGAACAGGTCTGCAGGTCGCATAATGGTTGCAGAGTGAAGCAGGCCAGCCTAGTTCCCAGGGCCACCTTTCGTGGTCATTTCACAGACCGCATAATCATTATGCGGTCGCATATGCGACCAAAGAACCTATTCCGGCGACCGAAGAACCTATTCCAGAGCTTCATTTTTGGGGTTTTTAAATCCGACCCTATTCCGTTAAAACACATCCCATTGACCATTTTGAGCTTATTCCTTATATTTTAGAGTAAGAGAGGGAGTTTTTAGAGTGAGAGAATAACTTTCACACAAAAATCCACCAACCCTTTCTCAATCTTTGAAGATTATCAAGAAGGTCCTCATATCGAAGATAAGAATATATACCTTAGCTTGTAATTTCGAAAATTTAGTAAAAAGAGGGATAATTGGAAAGAAAATTGTTGGGTGCGGGGGTGGATACATTGCATGCATGTGTTCTTAAAGTAGGTGAGGAGATTGTGAGCTAAGGGTAGTAAAGAATGGGGTGTGGGATGGTAAAGTCTTTCATAAAAAGGCCTTAAATCCTTGATACACACATAGTGTTTGATAAAATGCACAAGTGAGCTAGAATCATGACCGTTTTCCTAATTTTTGGTTCAATTTTGCTATATTTATAAAATAGATCGAAGTTGCTAATATTCCGGAACATTCTTAGAGTTTTAAGAAGCTCAATTGAAGTATTTTGTCTAAACCCCCCTCTTCTTAGAATTGAATCCCATTTTATTCATACAATCAGTGCAAGACCCAAATTGAACGTCCTAGAAATTGCTATTCCAAATGTGCTTGCGTTTAAAATATATGTGCAATATGTATTTCCATGCTTTCATCATGCTATCTCGTCATCTGAGGAAATGTTCAAAACTTAGAATATGTGCTAAAAATGCCTAGAATTCAAGTCAAATTCGATTAAGGACTGTTATGCCAAATTGTGTGAAAAGCCTCTATATGCCTTAGATTCTAAACTGCTCACATGTGAAATCAAAGTCTTGAATGAAAAATTGTGATGTCATTGATGATAATAATAATATTGGAATGTAGAAAAGAACTTGAATCATGAAATACAGCCAAGCGCCAAGAATAACTTTATAATTGGGGCCACTCGTGCCATTGTATTGAAAAGATAGGAAAGAAATATGAAGTGAGATGACTGATTGGAAAGGGTTGATTTCTCAAATGAGATAGCTTAGTTGATCGGGTCGAGATCGGGCTCCGTGTAAGAACATGGTGGTAGTGTGGATGAAATTGTGAATAAGGTTGACGTCTCAAATGAGATGGCTTAGACGATCGGGCCGAGATCAGACTCCGTGTAAGAATACGGTAGTATTGTGGATTGTGGCATATTGGCACTAAAAACCATCCAACCTAATAATACAGAAATTGACTTGAAAATCTATGTGATCCTTAACTTGATGTTTTAATGTTATTTAGAGCTCATATTGCATTCATGACTATTTCTCCCTGTGTTATTGTTCATTATATTGAGATAGTGTTTTAGTTTTACATACTAGTACTGCTCGACTGTACTAACGTCCCTTTTTGCCGAGGGCGCTGCATCTTTACATGGATGCAGGTGGTTCCATAACAGGCAATGTTGATCACAGATAGTGTTGCATCCCCTTCTCAGTGGACTCGGTGAGCCCCACTTCATTCCGGGGTCATGTATTGTATCTTTTGTTTATGTTGTTGTCAGTTTTTGAGGTATAGCCGGTGCCTTGTTGCCGGAACCATCCGTACTCTCTTTTGTATCTTTAGAGGCTCTGTAGACACTATGTAGGTTGTATATGGGTGCTAGAAAGGTCAAACGGATTATGTTGTGTTTCGGAGTCTTGTTCCACTCAATCATAAAATGTATGTATTTTGAAACTTAATAATTACGTAGCAAAATGAAATGATTTAGTAATGTTTATACATATGATCATTCTACTGTTTAATTAACGAAAATATGCCTTCTCTCGATCATAAGTGAGTTGGGTAGGAAAGTGTTTGACAGGCTTGATCGACCGTGTCCCCTCGGTTGATCGTCGGTCGTGCTCCCCGAGGTTAGGGCGTGACAAACTTGGTTCAGAAACTAAGGTTTTAAAGTGTCCTAGGATGTCTTAGAGCCGTGTCCAGTAGAGTCCTTTTTATCGGTGTGTCGTCGACCATATCTATAAGTTGGAGGCTACTTGAACATTTAGGAACAATACCCTTCTTTGATATTCTAGATCGTGTAGTGAAACTAATTGTGCAAATGTTTCTCCTCTAACTCGTTCATTCCTTTAACTTTAAGTATATGGCACCTAAGAAGAGAGCAAGAACTGGCCAAGGAGCCAATGCTGCTTCAGGAGTGGCAGTTGACCCTCTATTTGATGATGCGGGTGAATAACCTAGGGTTGAGGAAAATCCCCCGACTACTTCACTGCCTGATTCCACTACACCTGGCCAGGCCACACCAGTCCCTACACCTACTAAGAGTGCGACAGTTCCTCCACTTGATATTCCGGTTCCACCTCGAGCCCCAGCTTCCGGTTCTGGTATTTCCGATAAGGATCTTAGGGGAGCTATTCAGATGCTAACTTAGATAGTGGCTTCTTAGGTCCTCCGATGTTCACGGGTGCTAATCCCGAGGAGGACCGCAGGACTTCATTGATGAGATGCATAAAACTCTCCGGGTTATGCGCGCTATTGAGACGGAGGGAGTGGAGTTGGCCGCCTACCGCGTGAAAGGGGTGGCATATTCTTGGTTTTAGTTTTGGGAGGACTCTCGGTAGAAGGAGATAAAGTTCTACATGATCGAAGGAGATATGGGATACAATGCTCTATTCGGAAGGTCATGGATTCACAACAAGAGGGTAGTACCCTCGACACTACATCAGGCATTGAAATTCTCCACACCGAGAGGGATCAAGACTTTTTATGGAGAACAGCTAGACATAAAAGAAATTTTTGGAGTCAATGAGGTGACCCCGATATTCGTACTTCCGACATCAAAGAACCCGAGTTTTGTTACCAAGGAAGAAACAAATAGCAATCAACGACACCGACCCCGACCAAACCAAAAATGTAGGAGACATGAGAGGATGATGATTAGGGAGTCCTTAGGTAGTTCATATCCCCTGATAATTCTGATGCCACCAAGTCAACGATTGAGCAACTGGAGAAACTCAGAATGATCGAGTACTTTCCCGATCGGAAGGTATACCTAGGCACGGGGCTAACCCCCCGAGTTCAGGAAAAAACTCATTGAATTCCTTATAGCTAACATAGATTGTTTCGCTTGGTCCCACCTTGATATGAAAGGGATCCCATCAGAAATAACCACTCACAAGCTGAGCTTGGACCCGAAGTTCCACCCTACTAAACAGAAGGGGAGGCCTCATCTCGAAGTCAAGCACGCATTCATCAAAGAAGAGGTATCCAAACTCCTTAAAATAGGTTCCACTTGGAAAGTTAAGTACCCGGAATGGTTAGAAAACATAGTAGTAGTGCCTAAAAAGGGAAATAAATTAAGAATGTGTATAGACTACAAAGATTTGAACAACGAATTCCCTAAAGACTCTTTTCCTTTGCCTAACATCGATCGTGTGATCGATGCGATGGCCGGCCACGAGATACTCAGCTTTCTCGATGCCTATTCTGGGTACAAAAAAATCCGGATGGACCCAAGCGATCAGTAAAAAAACTTCCCTCATCACTAAATACGACACATGTTGTTATAACGTAATGTCGTTCGGACTAAAGAACGCTGGTGCCACATTTCGATGCCTAGTAAATCGGATGTTCAAAGAATAAATAGGAAAACCAATGGAGGTATACATTGACGACATGTTAGTTAAGTCCCTATGAGTATAGGACTATTTGGAACATTTGTAGGAAGCCTACAACATACTGAAAAAATACAATATAAAGCTGAACCCGGAGAAATAAGCATTCGGTTTCGGGTCCGGGAAGTTCCTTGGATTTATGGTGTCTAACCGGGAATCGAGATCAACTCCGACAAAATCAAAGCTATAGACGAATTCACCGTAGTGGACAATGTTAAGGCCGTTCAAAGGTTAACTGCGCGTATAGCCGCCCTGGGTCGGATCAAGGTCCTCCAATAAGAGCCATCGGTTCTTTTCATTGCTGAAGAAGAAGAAGAATAACTTTTCGTGGACCCCGGAATTCTAGCAAGCTTTGGAAGAACTCAAACAATACCTTTCAATTCCATCTTTGCTTCATACTCCAAAGGCAGACGACCAGTTGTACTTGTACTTATCGGTATCTGAGATAGCGGTAAGTGGTGTCATAGTCCGAAAACAAAAAGGCACGTAATTTCCTATTATATTAGCAGGACTCTAGGCGAGTCCTAAATAAGGTATCCTCACCTCGAGAAATTGGCGCTCACTTTGCTAAGCACCTCCAGGAAGTTAAGGCCATATTTTCAATGCCATCCCATATGTTTCGTAACTACTTACCTATTAAGGAACATAATGCACAAACCCGAGCTCTCAGGATGATTTTCCAAATAGGCTGTTGAAAATAGCGGGTACGATATCGAATATCGACACCGAACAACCATCAAATCTAAAATTTTGGTAGACTTTGTGGCCGACTTCACGCCGACTTTAATACCCATAGTCAAAAAGGAATTGTTGTTAACCTCGGGAACCTCGTCACGAATTTGGACCCTCTTTACGGACGGTGCCTCGAATGCAAAGGGGTCCGAACTCGGCATCGTGTTGAAGCCACCCACGGGTAACGTAGTTAGGCAAGCTATTAGAACTGTGAAAATGACTAACAATGCCATAATTGCAAGTCTCGAATTCGCTAAAAGCCTGGAGGCCGAAGTGATCGAAGCCAAATGTGATTCCCTCCTCATGGTAAATCAAGTCAATGAAACATTCGAAGTGAAAGAGGAACGAATGCGAAGATACTTCAATAAATACAGGTAACGCTACATCGATTCAAGAAATGGACCCTACAACACGTGCCCCGGGATCAAAATAGTGAAGCCGATGCTCTAGCTAACTTAGGGTCGTCGGTTTATGACGATGAATTCAGATCGGGGACAGTCGTACAACTCATGAAATCTGTAGTGGAAGAAGGTCATGCCGAGATAAACTCGACAAGTTTAACTTGGGACTGGAGAAACAAGTATAAAGATTATCTGAAGACCGGTAAGCTGCCCTCGGGTCCCAAAGAATCGAGAGCTCAGCGCACGAAGGCGGCCATGTTTAGCATGTCCGAAGATAATACCTTGTTCAGAAGAATGTTCGATAGCCCACTCGCCATATGTTTGGTACCGGGAGATACCGTATATGTTTTGAAGGAAGTTCACGAAGGTACCTGCGAGAACCATCCAGGGACAGAATTGTTGGTTCGTAAGATAATCAGAGCCAGCTAGTACTGGATCGACATGGAGAAAAATCCGAAGGAGTTCGTGTTTCTGTTCCGTTATTTGTCTAGCTCACGGAAACAGGGAAAGTTAGTATTTAAAATTTTATTTTATTTTATTTTGTAATGATTTTCGTTATTTCTGTTTATATATGTTAAAAGTAACTGTACCCTTAAAAACTATTCATGCACTCCGTGCTCGCGAAGCTGTTGTTCAACTGGATTCATGCATCATGCATCATGCATCATGGATTGCCTGCTTGGTGGGAAAGAAGCACATGCGTGGAGTATAGACGGCATAGTCTTTTGTATTCTTTAATTTGATTTATTTCTATACAGAAAATGGTACAACGTACAACCTTGTGATTGTATTCATTGATGAAAGAGGTTGTGTTGTCTTCGAAAACATAGGCATTATTCGTGGAACACTCACTTTTGGAATTTGTTCTTTTTCTTTTTTCCCAACTTTTGGAATTTGAATGATATTTTATAAATGTAGCGCAACGCTAAATCTCATTGATGTTTAGTGTGCTCAAATTACAATTAGGAGTTAGGACTAAGCCTATTCATAGTTAAGAGATATGAAAAGTTCGAGACTAATAAGTTAAAAGAGATCGAATGAATTAATCATATAGTTTTCTTGTCTTTCTTTTAATTAACCTGGCTTAAAAGACACATAACATAAGTATTGTGATCCTCTATATAAGATTCCCCATTGGCAATATGGTGCAACTTAAAAAGTTTATTCAACTCCAAACTATAGGTAATGTTCTAGTAAAATCCTTATACACTAAGGCCTTAAATTTTTTGTAGGAACTTACAATTCGAAAAGTAAATATACAGCCAAAAAAGAAAGAGCACCAAATTATTCTATACCATTTCTATGTTCTTCAAAAACATCATTTAATGTCCAATTGGTAATGTTCTTAATTTCATTAAAGCCTACTAAAATTTTAATTCTTACTTATATAAAAATATCCGGCCAAATTAAGATTTTTTAAAACGATAAGGTTGAAGAAATATGTCTTGGTTGGCATGAGTTCTGCAATAAGGGAAATTCCCTTGGTCCTACAAGTTTATGGTTCTTATTCTTATCATAATAACATGACAGATAGAAAAAACAACAAAAAAAGAAACCAAGTAGAAGAAGAACATCTGCCAATGAATAGAAATTAGAATGCAAAATTCACAGAATAATTGCCACGCAAAAAAGAGAGAAAATGGAACCATGATTTCTCTAGGTATAGGTTCTTGTGCCCACCACTTTGGTTGCTTTTTGGTTGTTATGGTTCTATTGCTCTTATCCCATGATGGTTATCTTGGAAAATAGGCACAAACTTTTTGAAGAATATATTTTTTGTGGAAAGCTTTGTAGGACAGAGAAATCAACAAAAGGAAAGCCAAAGAACAATTGCTAAGCTAAGGCTACATATTTTATTTTTATTTTTATTTTTTTATAATAAAGTAGTAGGTCTTTCATGCAGCACAAATTAAAGCATCTCCTATCTCTTGGTGATTGCCCCAAAATGATTTTCTGAATTTGTGTGTCGTTTAAAAATGATAGACATGACATATGGAAAGACATACCCTCTTCGCTTTTCAATAGTTTTTTTTCTCTCCCCTTAATCTCTTTTTCTTCTCTTTTGCAAGTTTTTGTTCTTCAAATTTGTAATTAATTCTACTCTTGCTGGCAAATTTATCCACTGTTGATAGTAAGAAATTATATAACAAAATTTCTAATCTCTTCTATATTTAGCTAGTGTTTGGGACATAAATTTGGTTGAAACTTAAAAAAGAATTTTTGAAGTTATGTTAATAAATAGTTTTTAAAAGTTGTATTTGAACATGTATTTTATTTGAAAAAAGAGTTAAAGTTCGGTGAGTGAAAAAACAAATTCACCCAAAAATCATCTATGTATTAGAAGTATTATAAAGCAATGGATGAAGAAACACAAGATCTCTCTAAATCTCTTTTGCAAGTCCTTACCCAATCCATTGGGAACTACTCCATTCGTCTCATATTAACAGTCATGATTACTAAAAGTAATTATCTCAATTTGTTATTTTAGAAATACAAAATAAAATTTAATACAAACTTATGAGTGTGACAATGAGCTCACAAAATACTGACACCCTAAAAAAGAATTTAAGCTTCTATTTCAGAACATAGCTCATGTGAAACAAATATAACTCGACACTTATCCCTTTCTTTTTTTTCAAGGTGCATGGAATGTAAGGTGGGGTAAAATTAAACTCGGACATAAATAACTAGCTTTTATAATTGCACCCTAATTGGTTGAAACAAATAGAACCATTACATTTTCAATGGACACAATAGAAAGGTCAACACTGTTTAAGTTCCATAAAACACAAATCATAAATTATGTGAACCATTGAGAAAGCACCTCAACTCGACATCAACTTCCAACATGATAGGAACCATTTTGGTCTTTATAGGGATAGAACATATAAGAGTTGGACCATAAAGACTATTTAATAGATTTGAAATTTGAAGCACTCCTTCAAAACTAGAATAAATACCTTACATGATGGTGCACAAGCAATAGTCATTTTCAAACGTTCTACTCAATCCGTTTTTATGTGATATTATTTTTATTACGTTGTTTAAAAATTACTTTTTTATATGTGAGAATAATAATAAATTTAAACTTTTTATTTTTCTGTTAAAGGTTGATCATGCCCAATTCTAGTCCTAAAGAGGATAAGCGGTCGCTGCAAATATAATCCGGTCTAAAAGTCCGGAGTCGAACCCCACAGAGAACTAAGGTTTCGCTATAATTGTTAATATCACCAATAAGGCTAAGTTATAAATATTAAAATTCTTATATCTTACTAATTAACTAACAAATTAAAATAGTAAATTAGCAACTAAGATACTGAAGGTTGGAGACAAGATTAAGGAGGTCTAGAGTTAATATTTTTCCAATTGTCGGAATCCTTCCCGCTATGTTTCTTACAATTTCGTCTATGTATTCTCTATTGATCGTGAGCCCTTTAGTTGCCGTAGTTCTCTCTCGAGAAACTATAAAAATTTATTAGACATATTCTCTCGAACTACGCTAGCTGACTTTATCTAACCGTTCACTATGACCATGCCAAGACTTTGTTATTTCTAAACCTATCTTTAAACTCGTTGTATTGATTTCTCACGTACGTTAGGAGTGAGATTGTTGAACAACCACCTAAATATGTATCATTTCTCAAGCAATACATAATAAATAGGCACAGTCAATCGATATTTATTCAATCAACTAAAATAAGCACGTAGTTGAACAAATAGATAAATCGAAAGGTTAAATTATATTAAAACATAACAAGAATTCATCCTCCAAGAGGTTCCATCAAATATCTAGATAATTAATTAGTTACTCATAATAGTATATAAAACTACAATACAAAAAGTCATAACCAACAATGAAAAGTAGGAAGAAGAAAGGAAAAACTTTGATTGAATCTTCCTCCTTGCTCCTAGCGTATTCTTGCCTCCTTAGGTGTTTTCTAACCCTAAAGTAGTGTCTCCCCCTTCAAAAGGACGTTTTATGATGTATCTATATAAATTAGGGTTGATGTGGGGCGTCCTTGATCTCTCCTAATTCGAAAAAGACACGCTGAGTGGCGTGCTAGGGTTGGTGCAAAGCGCGACTTCTAGCACGCTCCCAGTTATTTCTTTTTTCTTCTTTGTTCTTTCGCGTGCCAGGTCCAGTGAAAACCTCCATACTTCACTGTTTTTTGTTCATCTCATAGTCCATTTCGCGCCTACCTTCATGCAATGCGCCAATTGTGGCACGCTCCCAGGTTTTGCATCTCTATTCTTTTTATATTAAATCATCCAATTCTTTTCAACTTCCATCCAAATTCATTCCTACACACAATAAACATATAATGAGCATATTTTATGTTAATAAACATGTAATCTCCTGCAACTCACATGAGAAATAATATGAAAACATACTAAAAAATATGCATTTTTCATCATACTACCCCACACTTAAACTCTTGCTCATCCTCGAGCAATTTAAAATTAAGAACATCGGCAAGGAACATTTAAAAGCATACTTAAGCATTGTATCAATGACAATGGTTTATATCAATGCTTAGAACCTGACATAAGCACTCTTCACAATATTTTCTTATTATTAGACCAATGCCAAGACTAGTTAAAATATTTGTGTGACTCTTCTACCATCCTAGCCTCACAAATTGACTCCACGACATTTCTTTATATGACTCGCTTCTTGTGCCACCTAAAGATATGATTTCTTTACCAATCTGTGGTAATTTAAGGACCCCATATTGAAATAATTTGCTCACCCTCGCAAAGAAACTCATTTGCTATCCAAGTTCGTACCATATGTTTGCCCGTAGTATGAGATTCAACTAATTTAAGCTTGAAAAAGTCTAGGATCAAGCAGGACTTTATAGGTTGTAATGTAGGCCAAAGGACGGGATATATATAAATATATATGAAAATTGTGACTAACCCTCTTAAACACTTTAATACACCACACATCACTTTCAAGAACATTCTTGTCATGACCAATTCAATATTTTGCCGTGAAATCATACACAATTAAGACTTTTTTCATTAAGCACATCAACATATAGATACTCACTAGCCCATACATAGATATAGGAGGTATCATTCATTTAAAAAAAATTGTGTTTTTTTTTCACTCTCCTTAATTTTTTTATTTCCAGCTAGTAAGGCTTTTAAATACAAGTGCACCTTTTTGGTCTTTCTATGGTTCCACTCAAAAGCTACCCAATCTATTTCTTTACTCTTTTAGCGACTTAAGTGCTTTCGAAGATAAAGGGTAAACAAGATACGATTTAGAACAAAATAGGGGTTGACTTGTAATGTGGGTGCCAAAGAAAAAGGTCTACATGCTCAAAAGGGATGACTACAGATAATGTTATCAATGGTAGGCAAAAAGGCTCAAGGGTCAACCAAATAAATGCATATATCATTTCCTCAACTCACAAGACTTAATCATTTCGCTTCGACTCACACACGGGGCAAGTTCTAGACTAACAAGGGATGACACAATGAACAATCAAAATCTCACATCACATAATGTACATGACTTACTCAGGACGGCTCAGACCTAGCTCTCATGTTAAAGCAACTAGCACAATCATCATATAATCCAAATACTAGGAAGTAAAAACATGAGTCAATAAACGAGCCCAAGCGTCAAAAGGAAGTCACACATATTCTCAAGGCGCATAATCACAATAATCAAGAAGAAGATATTCAGCGCAAATGCTCCACATCTAAGCCCCAACATAAAACATGTCAAAAAGCATAGATACTAAAGTTCTTCACATTCCATTAAAATTGAAAAAAAAAAAAAAATCTTTTTGTATTTTTCTTTAGATATTAAACCCTCAAGAAAATGGTCTAGGACGTACATCGTAGAGAAAAGTCCAAAATCTTTTGAAAATTCTACCTACAAAAAAAAAATATTACCCGGTTCAAAGAGTCATCTCTTGAAAAAGAACTGTGGCTATAAGAAAAACCAAGAGAAATTAATTTTACCTAATTATTATTTTTATTATTTTCAGCACACATAAAATAATACAACTAAAATAGCATAGAAAATCACACAAACAGTCTCTTCACTCCACACTTAAAATTGTGCATTATCCCCAATGCACATAAAAAAAATACAAGAGGATAAAAGAAACTCACGGATAGGCTAAAGGCTGAAACATTAGCAGCTCATGGAGTACTCAGACTTCTCCCAGGCATGAACTGTTGTGCGGGTACCCCACACTTAGTTCTAACCATCTAGCTTGTTGTTCCATCATTCCAATAGCTTTTGCTTCCCATGCTCCTATAAAATAAAAAAATGACACTACTAAAATAATACAAATTAAAAAAATAGAAAATAAAAAAAAGTGGTAAAGTTGGGTTGCCTTCCAACAAGCGCCTGATTAACGTCGCGGCACGACGTGAATCACTTTCTGCTTCCACTTCGAACTTATGAATTGGACCCCTAATTTTGCTTCCAAGTTTTCTAATATGCTCCATTGGTGGTGGAATAAATCTAGTTGGCCCAAATAACCACTATACTATTTTACACTTCTTTGCCTTTAGTTGAGGTATGTAATCCTGTCTTTCCGGCATGAAAAATTTCAGAATGTAGGCATCTTGTTCCTCATTCCTTGACTCCCCATCGGATGACTCTATTTTCGTATCATCATCAAAGCACAATGTGAAAAAAAGTTTGGAGTGAGGACGAATGCGCTCAAACACATGAACTTCAGGACTTTCAACATCCTCACCATCAATGATACTAGAGTCAACAAAATTTATATCCTCAATGTCCTTTGCTGACTCTCGTCTCACTTCTTCAATATCGACATCCTTAAATTGTAGTTGGCTAGATTGTTGATGTTCTACTCTGACCTCCTTAATTAGTACCTCAAATTCATGCTCTTCTTGGCTACTATCCCCATAATTGACTTGCTGAGCATTAAAAGCTTCAACCACTTGAATCACTTGAGCCTCCAAGTTTCGAATAGTTGCATCTTGCCTTTCTATCTGCAGTTGTTTCTCATTATTTTGTTCCAGAAGGAAATTTAACATATCATTGATCTCCTTAAGGTCCGCATCCCCAGGTTTTTGGTTCCTATTAACTCCACAAGGAAAAGTAGAACCACATTATTAAGGGCTTGGGAGAGGATAAGAAATATAAGCACAATCACGAAAGTGATCTTTTTGACCATCACACACATTTCACAAATAAGATTGAGTTGGTGCACATAACTCGCCCTCAGAAACAATTCGATAATGTTTCCACAGGTGTTTTCCTTCATAATATATATGAGGATCAATAATAGAATTATCTACACCTAAATTCCCATAATTCCAAGATGTCATGTTTCTCAAATCAGCAGTTAGAATAAAATAAAATAAAAAAAAAAAACAAAATAAAATAAAAGTTCAAACTTGAACCTAGCAATATACACAACTACAACTACGTCGTTAGTTCATCGGCAACGACGCCTAAATTTGATCACGCCCAACTCTAGTCCTAAAAAGGATAAGCGGCCGCTGCAAATATAATTAGGTCTAAAAGTCCGGAGTCGAATCCCACGGAGAACTAATGTTTCTCTATAATTGTTAATATCACCAATAAGTCTAAGTTATAAATATTAAGATTCTTATATCTAACTAATTAACTAACAAATTAAAATAGTAAATTAGCAACTAAGATACTAAAGGTTGAAGACAAGATTAAGGAGGTCTAGAGTTATGATTTTTCCAATTGTCGGAATCCTTCACGCTATGTTTCCTACAATTTCGCCTATGTATTCTCTATTGATCGTGAGCACTTTAGGTGCCGTAGTTCTCTCTCGAGTAGCTACAATAATTTACTAGATATATTCTCTCGAACTACGCATGTGACTTTATCTAACCGCTCACTATGACCACGTCAAGGCTTTGTTATTTCTAAATCTTCCTTTAAACACGTTATATTGATTTTTCACGTAAGTTAGGAGTGACATTGTTCAACAACCACCTATATATGTATCCTTTCTCAAGCAACACATAATAAATTGGGACAACCAATCGATGGCCATTTAATCAACTGAAATAAGCACGTAGTTAAACAAGTAGATAAATCGAAAGGTTAAATTATATTAAAACATAACAAGAATTCATCCTCCAAGAGATTCCATCAAAACTCTAGATAATTAAATTAGTTACTCATAATAGTATGTAAAACTATAATACAAAAAGTCATAACCAACAATGAAAAGTAGGAAGAAAAAGGAAAAACTCTAGTTGAATCTTCCTCATTGCTCCTAGTGTATTCTTGCCTCTTTGGGTGTTGTCTAACCCTAAAGTAGTGTCTCCCCCTTCAAAAGGGCATTTTATGATATATTTATATCCATTAGGGTTGATGTGGGGCGTCCTTGATCTCTCCTAATTCGAAAAAGACACGCTGAGTCGCGTGCTAGAGTTGGTGCAACGCGCGACTTCTAGCACGCTCCCACTTATTTCTTTTTTCTTCTTTGTTCTTTCACGTGCCAGGTCCAATGCCAACCTCCATACTTCGTTGTTTTTTGTTCATGTCCTAGTTCATTTCGTGCCTACCTTCATGCAGTGCACCAATTGTGGCACTCTCCCATGTCTTGCATCTCTATTCTTTTTACATTAAATCATCCAATTCTTGCCAACTTACATCCAAATTCATTCATACACACAATAAACATGTAATGAGCATATTTTATGTTTATAAACTTGTAATCCCCTGCAACTCACATAAGAACTAATATGCAAACATACTCAAAAATATGCATTTTTCATCATTTATCATTGGTATATATATTTTAAAAACCCCAGAGATCTCGTGGAAAACCACAAATTTTTAAAAAAAAATATTTTTCTTAAACTCCATCCTTAGTCCGATTAAACTACTCCACAATAATAAAAACAAAGAGAGGATATGTATTAAAGTTTCACTTTGCCTCTCCTTTCATTACACATATGCAAAAATTACTACAGAAGGATCGGAATCGAAACTGTAGTATTTCGATAAGATCTGCTTTTCCACTCTCCGATATTAAACTCATTTATACCCTAGCTAATGCAATTCTCATATCTTTGACGAAAATTCCCACCCTAAATAGCTAACTTGAGTTGATAATGTCTCTAAAGAAGGGAACTCCGCCAAGGTTGGCGCAAATAAGCATATTCAACTGTTCAAATATTTATTCTTTATTCCAAATAAAAAATTTTGTAAAAACCGTCTGACCCTGTTTATCTTCATTTCTTCACGGAGACAGAAATTGGAAGAAAATTTTTAATAAACAAAAGTTGGTTTAAGTTTGTATGTCAGAACCATTAAAAAAAAAAGGTAAAAATCGAAACAAAAAGTAGAATATCATGTACCTCTTGTATACATAAATGAGTAATTTTCATAAACTAAACATTTTCTCCTAAATAATGCCCTTTACCAATTTGATAAATTGAATTATGCAACTTAGTAAAATATTAATCAAAATCTAAAATTAAAGAAATGACTATCTTTTAAATTTGTAAGGTACAACGTTTTCACATTTAGTTATTGCTAAACGATTGAGAGAGAAATGCACTACTTCACCTACATCTACATGAGCTCCATATAATAGATGCGCCTTAGTGTTAAAGTTAAATTACGATGTTGGAAAAAGATTGACTATCAAATAGTGACATGGGAATCTCCAGTCACATCAGTTAATAATTTAAGTTGGTTTTTAGCATTTTCAAGCACCGAAATGACTCGTGATTTATGCGTCTTGTACTTTACAAATAATAATTATTGGTGACTAGATTCTTTTTTTTTCTTTCTTTTCTTCCTTTTTAAATATTGGTGGTCAAGTAAAGAACGTAACTTCCATTAAAAAAGTTTGCAAGATTAGTTAGGTCTATCGTACTTGTTTTTGGCTAATAAAATATTACTATTTGATTTTAAAAAAAATTTAAAAACTGCCTCCTAAACTTTTATATTTTATATAAAAAAAAAAACCCACTTTCTGTTACTATGACCCAATTAATCCATATCTACCTACTTTTTCGTCATTAAATTCACGCGCCTTGCCCTTCTCTATAAATAGAAGAAAACCTTCGCCAAAATTGTTGTGCCAATCTGTGGCAATCCACCATAAAGATAAAATTTGAAGGTAATTTGCTAAAATCGGCTAATGTTTGTATAGATTTTCTTCAAATTTGTTTCACTTGTTTTGTATGAATTTTCTTCAAATTTGTTTCGCTTGTTTTTGTGTGAATTTTCTTCAGAGTTGCTGAGTATTTTTGATAGTTTTTAAAACTTATGGGTGTAAGTCACATTCCATGTTTTTTTTTTCAAAAAGAAAGTGAAATATGTTTTGAAAAATTATGTCCAAACAAATTTTCATCTTCAAACCAAACTTCACCCAAATTAATTTTTTTAAATAAATTTAAAATTTTATGGCCATACGCTAGCTTAATTTCCGGCATAGCCATCGAGGCTCGGGTACTCCCATAACTAGCTAGAAGGTGCACTATCGTATTTACCTCACAGTAAATGTAATGCATGAGTGGATAATGCATAGCCTCGAGAAGGAACCTGTTTACCTTGAAAATGGTATTTATAATTATATTAGATTATGTTGTTCTAAAAATATGTGATCTACTTTAATACCGGTTATTTAGGCAGTAGATGTTGAGTACGAAGCGAGAGAAATAAAATAACGTGAAAAGAACTAGATTAATCAAACCAGGCTCCGAAGAGGCCAGTCTCGAGGATGGTCGGGCAGGCCTCGAGGTCGAGGTCGAGCTCGAGAAGGTTGGCTAAGGGCTATCGATGATAGTATAACAGTGTTGAAGGCCTTAAGGTTATGAGAATCAATAATTTAATGAGACAATAGTAGAGAATAATTTTTTTTGTTAGAGAGCAGAAAATGTTCTTGTTCTTGTATTCAATATCCTATCTGTTACAAAGTGGCAAGGGCAGAAAATGTGCCGTCTGGAACTTCCCGCTTTCCCATAACATTTTTCGATGCTTGCCCTACTCCGAGGTATATCGACTCCTTGGAATGCTTCCTCGAGGGGTGCACCTCGGGGTAGAATTCAGACTCCGCGCCGATACAGCCGAAGCTAATTCACACGGAGTGCTAAAGAAACCCGAAAATTGGCCTTGCCCGATTTCACCGTCTACAGATAGTTCCCGCGTTTGTTGGAGAGAAAAGACAAGAAACGATTTTGATTTCACCAACCTCTCGACGCCCTTAGTGTTCTGTTAAACATGCCACGTTGGTGGCTGGCGCGATAGAAGGAAATGATCTACATTTACACAGTTTTTGAAAAAAATTTGAATTTATTGTGGCGATTGGCTGCTCTTTGGCCTTCACCAACGTGCGTGATTGGGCCCTACAAATACTCCCCCTCTCATCTCTCATTCTTCATTACTTCTTCTATCTTTACAGAAAGATCCCTCATTACTTTTTTTCTGTATCCCTTTTCTGACCAATTCTTTCTAGTCTCCTTTGAAATATTTTACCAGAAATGACGGAGGCCGCTATAGTTATTCTACGAGAAAATAAAGCCTCTTCATCTCTACGTTCTTCTAAGGGTAAGGTAATGATATACCCAAATCTCGAGGAGTGCATCCTTGGTTCCTATGAGACATCCACCGATTTCAAGGTCGATAAACCTCGTCGAAGCTAGGGCGATGTGAGCCTATATCTCGGTATGTTAGCCTGATAACAAAAGCTGAGGAGGTGAAAACCGACTGCCGCTGGGGAGAGGCGGTTCAAGTGGAGATTCCTTCTCGGGAGGAAAACATAGCCTTCCGTAAAATTGGTTTCCTCAGTGTATATACTTACCCGTTCACCCTAGGCCTGGTAGGGCCGTTTTCACCGTTGATCGACCCCGTGGTTCTCGATTTCTATGAGCGATATCAAGTGACGCTCGAACAGATTGACCCAACATTCTGGCATATCGTTTACATGATCACGAATTTGGCCAATATGGTCGAGGGGATGCCCTTCACCCTCGAGTATTTGATTAGATTGTATAGTCCTCGTTTCTATCGGGGCAGTATGATCAAACTTCATCGCTGGGCCTCAAAGGCTTTCTTTGCTTTTATCGAACACGACAAGGATAGAGGGTGGCCGAGCCGCTTTGCTCGGGTTAGGACTCAGACTTGGTCTCATCCGAAAGGATGTTGTTCCCTGAGGAATGGAATACGAATCGTATGTTAATACTTTTAATATTCTTTCGTGCCAACTTTCCCTTGAACTAACTCCCTTTCATGATGCAGCTGTTGCATAGTACCCTGATGCGGTTAAGGATCTCCCAGGATGGATTCGCCGGCTTGATTCGGCCTGCCCATACGCTGAGCGCGTATGGAGCGATCTAGCCAGGGGCCGATGGGAAGCTAAAGACCATGGTGAGGATTATTCTCTCGTGATACCTGAGTTCCTTTTTTAAAGGGGGGTGTTTTCTGAATATACTCTGAGTTGATTTGTTTTGGGTTTATGGTGGCCTAGGGGAGGCCTCTTTGATGAGGGAAACATTTATTGGGGAAGAGGATATCCAAAAACTGAATGAGGATAGAAAGAGGAAAAGGGAGCTGTCGACTGAACCTATGGGGCCATCGAAGGCTTCAGAAGTTAAAGCCTGATTCTGCAGCGTCAAACAAGAAAGATGATTCCCCGAAGCTTCCCGATGGAGGTGGCAATGTAACCGCTCTTGTCTCTGCTTATTTGATCATTGAAGAGCCAAGGGCTTCTAAATCAGAGGTCGACGACGTTATCCTTCCTGGGTTCGAAGGGGCCTTCGAGGGTAGGCCAAGTGATGTCTCCGAGCCGATTTCTACCCGAGATGCTTCTCGAACTGAAGGACATTTGGCGGACAAGCTGCGGGAGCTCGGATGTGAGCCGAAGGCCCCAATTGATCTATTTGGGGCTATTGATGTAGGAGTTTCCGCCGGTTTCGACATTTTCTCCGAGGGAAGTACAAGACGCTCGTAACATAGAATCATCCGATGCAGAGGCGCCTCTCGTAGGGAAGAACATAGTCGAGGGGCTATTTGCCATGGCCGATAAGAATTCCGATCTTAATGCCATGTCTATTTTCGAGGAGGTTGAAAGGCTTTGCAAACAGGTAATCCCTTCGTTGATTGTTTCGAGCCTTGATTAGTATTTCAGTGATCCTACTTCCTTCGTGATTTTAGGCAAAAGTGATTTACAACCAGTCCACGGCGAAGTTCCAATCTGAGTTGACCCATTATGAAAGGGAGCGTAGGAGATTCTTATCGGAGGCGGGCGAGCTCAGGGCTCTTCTTGCCCAAAAGGAGGAAGAAGAGCTGGTCCTCCGAGTCCGTTTAGAAAAAGTGTATCGGGAGAGGAGTGATCTTGATGAGCAGGTAACATAGCTTTCTATACGTTTCGTTTTTGCTCTCGCCTGCTATTTGTACTCGATACTTATCGAGCTGATTTTTGCAGCTTAGGGAGAAAGATGTCCAGATGCGAGAAGGATTCAGAGTCAGGGACGCCGAGATCCTTGGGTTTAAGCAGCGAGTGAATGAGATAACTTCTAAGAGAGAGACCCTCCAAGGGAAGTTATCCTTGCTTGAGGATTGCCTTCGGGAGGCGAGGGCTAAAAATAGCAAATATGAAGGCCTTTATGCTGAATCGGTCACCGTGTTGTCTTTGATTAAGTCCGAAGCCAATGCGCTCATAGATTCGTATAAGGTTGATGCAGCTTCTGCAAATGCCCAGGCCAGGAAAGCAGCCGAGGAGTCCGAGCTTAGGCTTTACCGATCTCTGGAGCATTTTCGATTAAAGTCTCGGCGACAGGCTCTCGAGGAAATACATGCAGAGGGTCTTGATTTGTCTGCCGAGATCGAGAGGGTGATGATCCTAGAAAAGGAGTCGGAGGAACTACTTGCTTCCGAAGATGATTCAAGTAGTGGCTCAAAAGATGATGAGGACCACGGTGAAGTCCTCAGGGGGAAGAGGCCGTCGAAGACCCGAGGGCTGAGGTCCAAACCGCTAACAGTATAATCTCTGAAGAAGTCGTTGAAGGCACGCCCTAGCTGTGGGTTATGTTTTTGTTTATTCTTTCTCCCTGTGTAAGGGCTCCGATTTTGGGCTTTGTAAATATGCTTCCTGAATTTTTATCATATAAAAAGGATTTTCGTTATGCGTTGTTTCTTTTCTGGTATCTTGAAGTAGGGTTTGATGCCTGTCCATGATTAGTCCGATTAATAGGACTCAGAAAAGAAAAACCCTTGGGGTTATAAGCTGGCCCTGAGGCTTTTTTAAGTTGGCAACTTGGGCACTTACGCGTTTTGTTGGTACAACCTTTAATGTAGCGGGCGAATCGGGCTCTTACGCTTTTTTGGCCCTGTGGCATTTTAGTTAACCATATCGGGCTTAGTATTCGAATCGGGTTTCGACTCGAGCTCAACGGCCCTCGAGTTTTCAAATTGGCCCTGAGGCGCTTCGTGTTGGTATGATCCGTAGCTGGCGACCGGGCTCTTACGCGTAAGGTCGATACGACTAGCTGGCGACTTGGGCTCTTACGATTTTTTAGCCTTGAGGCGCTTTATCTAACCATATAGGGCTTAGTCTCCGAGTCAAGTTTCGGCTCAAGCTTAACGACCCTCAAGTTTTCAAATCGGCCCTGAGGTGCTTCGTGTTGGTATGACCCGTAGATGGCGACTCTAGCTCTTACGCTTAAGATCGATACGGCTAGCTGGCGACTTGGGCTCTTACGCTTTTTTGGCCCTGAGGAGATTTAGGTAACCATATCGTTCTTAGTCTTCAAGTCGTGTTTTGACTCGAGCTCAACGGCCCTCAGGTTTTCAAATCGGCCCCGAGGCGCTTCGTGTCAGTATGACCCCTAGATGGCGACCCGGACCCTTACGCGTAAGGTCGATATGACTAGATGGAGACTTGGGCTCTTACGCCTTTTTGGCCCTGAGGCGCTTTAGCTAACTATATTGGGCTTAGTCTCCGAGTCGGGTTTTGACTCGAGCTCAACGGCCCTCAGGTTTTCAAATTGGCTATGAGGCGCTTTGTGTTAGTATGACCCGTAGCTGGTGACTCGAGCTCTTACGCGTAAGGTCGATATGACTAGCTGGCGACTTGGGCTCTTACGTTTTAGGTTGGCACAACCTTTAACCGGTTCTTTTCGAAGTTTTTTCGAAGTAAACGAAGGCCTGTGATTTTATGGCAACAGTCAGACGTCTCCGAGTTGCGTTAGTTTGGCCGAAGCCTTATGATCGTGGTCATTCGTCTTTGGCAATAGCCTTTGAATCCCCGAGTGAGATATCCATGGCGTCTATATCGAGGGTATGCTTTTTGGGTCTTACAAGTTAGATATATAGCCTTGACTTTGATATGGGGTTTGTGCCTGTTTTAAGGTCTTACAAGTTTGTGTGTCTCCTCGGAGAGGGCTGCCTCGCGGAGGGCTTATGATTTAGAATTTTCCTGCCCTGAGGTCTTATGGCTTTGAGTTTTATGGCTTGATGAAATGACTGTCAAGGAAAGTCCTCAAGTCGGAATTGATATTGCCTCGAGGAGGGATTATGAGCTCGGATTAGCCTGCCCTGAGGCCTTACGGCTTCGAGTTTTGGCGACTCGGTAGGGTGACTGTCGAGGACAGTTCCTGTGTGCTTGTTAAGTCTTTGGCCCTGGGGCTGTCTCTTGTAAAAATGGCAAACTTTTTTTTGATGTGCGGAATGTTTTGATGATAGAAGGTACTTCTCTGATTACTTGGTACAAGTATACATGTTTTTTCCATCGAGGGTTTGATTATTCTACACGGACACGGTTCATTCGACCGTTTGGTCTGATACATCATTCTCCTGTCGAGACCTTTTTTGGCATATTTTAGTGATCTCCTGGGGGGATGCCCCCCAGTATTTGAGGTTGATAGGAGAGAAGATTTGAATACTTGGTGAGTTCCCCTTAGGTAGCATATAGATGTTGCCTCCTTAAATACCTCGCCGGTAAAACCCATTTTGGGATAAAATTTGACGCGAGAGAAAAAGCGTACAACGCATGCTTTAGAACCTAAGGCCTTCGAGATGGGGGATGTTTTGATTTCCTTTTACTCACATACCTGTGCATTTGGTTAGTGCAAAACTTTGAAGGAAAGATGGGGAGGATTGTACCTCAGCAATAATAGCGTTTGAGCATTGATATGTTCCAATTGTTTGACAGTTGCTCTCCTTCCATGGTGACTAACTTGTAGTATCCTTTGTTGATTATTTCGAGGACGCGGTACGGTCCTTCCCAACTCAGGCCTAGCTTCCCTTCATTAGGGTTTCGAGTGCTTTGGGTGACTTTCCTTAGGACTAAGTCCCCGATTCTGAAATATCAGAGGTTTTCTCCTCGGTTGTGGTATCTTTCAATTCTTTGTTTTTGGGCAGCCATCCAGACCAGTTCGAGGCCGTAGTCATGGCCTCGTTGTTTGAGTCTTTCGTGGCATGTCATAATCTAGAACTTGGCTCCCCGACCTCGACCGGTATTAAAGCCTTGGTCCCGTATACCAAAGATAATGGCGTCTCCCTGGTGCTTGATTTAGAGGTTGTCCGGTATGCCCATAGTACTTCGGGCAACGTTTCTCTCTCTTTTCCCTTCGCATTTTCTAACTTCTTTTTCAAGTTCCGAATGATGGTCTTGTTTGTGGATTCGGCTTGGCCGTTTGCACACGGGTGGTAGGGCGTTGATAGTATTCTTTTGATTTTGTGATCCTCGAGAAACTTTGTTATTTTGCTTCTGATGAACTGCTTCCCATTATCACACGTTATCTCGGAGGGGATCCCAAATCGGAACATGATGTGATACCATATGATTTTGATGACTTCTTTTTCTCTTATCTTTTCATAGGCCTGTGTTTCCACCCATTTTGAGAAATAATCAATCATAAACAGAATAAATCTAGCTTTACCTGGTGCTGTTGGTAGGGGGCCGACTATGTCCATTCCCATTTCCTAAATGGCCATGGTGATAAGACCAAATGTAGCTGTTCACCGGGTTGGTGGATAATGGGCGTGAATCTCTGAAACTTGTCGTATTTTCGGACGAATTCTTTCATGTCCCTTTCCATGTTGTCCCAGTAGTAACCTTCTCTGATCACCTTTTGAATTAAAGAATCGGCATCGGAGTGATTTCCGTAGGTGCACTCTTGGATTTCTTGGAGCATGTAATCAGTGTCCCCCGGTCCCAAGCATACAGACAGAGGTCGATCGAAGGTTCTTTTGTATAGAGCTCCACTTTCGTAGAGTGAAAATCGGGCTGCTCTGGTCCGAAGGGCCCTTTATTCTTTTGGATCTGTGGGAATATTTCCTCTTACCAAATAATCGATGTATTTGTTTATCCAATCCCATGTTAGGCTAGTGGAATTGATTTCGGCATGGCCTTTTTTGATCACTGGTTGGATATCTGAACAACAGCCCCGAGGAGTACATCATCTTCCTCGACAGATGGCCCTAGGTTTGCGAGTGCATCAGCCTCGCTATTCTTCTCCCGAGGTACATGGACCAGAGTCCATTCTTTGAAATGACGCAAAGTGGTTTGAAGTTTATCTAGGTACCGTTGCATGCTTTCCTCTCGAACCTCAAAACTCCCGTTTGCCTTGTTTACTACCAGAAGGGAATCACATTTGGCTTCGACATCTTCCGCTCCCAGGACTTTGGCTAGTTCGAGACTTGCAATCATAGCCTCATACTCGGCTTCGTCGTTAGTCAACTTTAAAGTTTTTATAGATTGTCTAATCACGCCACCTGCAGGTGGCTTCAGAACTATGCCGAGCCCGGATCCCCTCATATTTGAGGTACCGCCGGTGAATAAAGTCCACACCCCCGATGATGCAACCATTTTTAGCATAAGTTCTTTTTCTACCTCGGGCACGAGTGATACGCTCAAATTACACCTTAAAATAGAGTAAGCGGTCGATTGTCAAATATAATAACCCAACAAGGTTGGGGTCGAATCCCACAGAGAACAATATGGAGGAGATTAGGAATGTAAGAGATTTATTACTTATCGCGCAAAGCCAAACGAATAGATTTTGGTTTTGAAAATGTTTATAACTAAATGCGAAAATATAAACTAACCTAGAAAGCAAGTAAAATGATCAATGGCAAAAAATATGAATGCATCGGGAATTACACTCAAGTAACGATCCAATGTATTTCACGAGTTTACAAATATGAGTGAGTTTATGTTAATTAGCCACAGATAATAATTCTAAGTTAGCTTTTACCAAAGACTAATAATACTTCCTAATTGAATTATTCCTAACCCAATCAAGATATTAAGCACACCCGGCTATGGCTACAAGTAGTTCAATCATATGCCTAGGTAGAATCTATAAAATGAGGGTTAAAGCCTCAAGTTCTTGTTAATTAATCATTCCCAACCCCAAATTATCTTTTCTAAAACTAATTTGGAGTTAATGGGTGAGTCATAGGGTTAGCTAATCCCTTTAGAAACATTAAAGAACAAGAATAATTAAAGAGACAATAACTCACTTCATAAAATATGAAAAATCATTCAATACATAAGCACAACATGGTATTTAATCCACACTTTAAATGCGAATATTTCCATAAACAAGAAGTAGTGTTGGAAATAAATACTACACACTTAAATATTCAATACAAATCAAGGAAATGAAGAAACATACATAAATGGGTAAGAAATCCTTAACCACAAGGTCGAAATCTTCAAATCCCAAGTGTGTGTGCAAACCCTAGCTTCCACAAATGTTTTCTCTCTTCTTCTCTACTCAAAAATGTATTTTACAATGCCAAAGATACTCAAAAATGTCTGCTAGGTCGAGTATATGAGAGTGGGGAATGAGAAATGTAATTTTACATATTTGCCCAGGTATGATGCCCGTTGACCGCACCTGCAGAAGAATCTTCACAGGTGCAGTTCTACAGGAGCGGAAATCCACTCGCAAGCGCGGTTTTGGATGGATTGACCAATTTTCGCAGGTGCGGATAAATGGTCGCACCTGCGGTTCCGCAGGTGCGAGTTTGTATGGCTGTGCCTTCCTTCGCAGGTGCGTTGAGTCCTTCGCAGGTGCGATCTCGCACCAGCGGCCCAGAGTTTGCAGGTCCGGAATCACTTAAGGTTTTTGTGCACTTTTTACCACTTTTTGTTCAACTTCATTCCAATTCAACAACAACCACTTCCTGGCATCATTTCCCTGAAAATTGAGCAATTACACACTAATAACAACCTCAAGTTATCATTGAACAATACAAAATCTAACGAAAAGAGGCCAAAATGAGTGGTAGAATCACCACTCATAAACACCCCCAACTTAGATATTTTGCTTGTCCTCAAGCAAATCAAAACTAATAACTCAATGAGGTTCTACTATTTCAAACACAACTTGAAATGCTCTTATTCACAAGTCACATTTTCCAACTAAGCATTATACTTATGGATTTGGTTGGTACTAATAATTAGGTTTAAGTATGCATCTTACTTGAATAACTCCCTCATTTACAAGCAACTTCAATAAGTGCACGGAAATTTCAAAAATAAGCAAGTGACAAGAAAAATCCTCAAGAAGTGACTCAACAACACTAGTCTACTACAAATGCTCAACTCGTTCATTTTTTTTTTCGGAATATATCAATTTCACCATTCAATCCTAATTCATGTGCCCTCACAAGAGAGAAAGAAAGTCCCAACTCACAATATTTACAATGACAACAAAAAGGGACATATTTACAAAGACACTCACACTCACAAAGACTTTCAAGTGTTACAACCAATCATACCACAGGCTTGCTCTTATTTTAATTCATCTCATATTCAAAAATATTCGGTTGGAGATCCCATAAGGGCTTTTTAAGCTTGTAACGTAGATTTAGGGAAGGGTAGGATACACATTTGGGAAAATGACTACACCATCCTTGAACACTACTCACATTTTCCTTTCTTGTTGCGCTTTGTTTCTTTTCAAACCACATAGCCTCATTTGCATCTAGTTACCAACATAGAGCTACTTTAAGCACCTCGCTACATTTCTTCAAAGCTCCTATATTTATTTACATATACACATTTCTTTTTCTCGTCCTTTTTTGTATTTTTCTTTTGGAGAATAATTTCAAAAGAATCTTTTGAAGCATTTATTTTGCACTCAATGTACAACCTTACTAATTTCCACTTTGACACTACACCCCCAACTTAGGCTTTTTGCCTCATTCTCAATATTCAAGGAGGGACGGGTTCAAAAGAGGAATTATTTTGCAAAAGGGAAAGGTTTGTACTGAGGTGACCAAATAAAAAATTCAAGGCTCAAATGGGGTAACTAGTGATAATACCTATACAATGGTGTCTCGAAAGGATAACGAGGTTATCAAATAACACAAAGAATGCCTAAGGTCATTTCTCCAACCAAACATAATTATCATTAGCATTGAAAAACTAACCGGCAAGTTCTAGATGATGGAAGTAGGCACAAGATTTATTTATACATACACTAACACACATGGCACATGAATTAATCAAGATGGATCAATTTCATTTTTTTATAGGAGTTTAGAGCAATATTTTCGAACTAGTGTGCAAGGAGTCACTAAAATAGCCAAGAATTTATCACCAAAATTAACCTTCACCATGCAACTTACTTGTTTTCATTCAAAATACAATTTCGGAGGGGTATTCTTAGTTCACATTTCACATACAAGAGACTAATTTCTTTAGTACCAAATAATCCAAAAGTCTCTTCCTAGCAAAACAAGACTAATTCCCTTAAGAAAGTTGTCATACCATCTATCATAGGGAAAAGTCACCCGGTTCACTTAAAAAATTGTTCCTTGTGAAGAACCGTAGCATGAAGAAAACCCAAGGAAGTATTATTACGGAAAATAAACCAACTAATAAAAATAAAACTAAAAAGATAAAAATAAAACCAACTACTAAAGAAAATAAACCAATCACACCAAGCTTAGAAAAAATCATAGATATACTCCACAACAAGCCCGACAAGGGCACATAATATCCATACATAACAACGAAGCCCGGCAAGGGCACATAACAATGTCACAGACTATGTCATGAAAGATAAAATTTACAAAAAAAGCCACCCCCAACTAAAAATGTTGCAGTCTCCCTAGTGCATAACATCAAAATAAAAGAGCATAGTTTGAGGGTCTCCCTGAGGTTTGCATCAGACTAGCAGACTGCATGAGAAGATGCTGGTCAATGCTGCTGAGAACTCTTGTCATCATCAAAACGAATTTAGTCAAGCAGTGGAATCTTGTTAAGCATATTAAAACACTACACTAGGCCAACGCAAGTCGAACGGGCCCGGGAAGGCCCTTTTGCAAAGCTACTATTTTTTGGCTAGCCAGGGCAGTTTATGCACCTGCGGGTGTGCACGTGTGTGACTGAAGCCGCACTTGCGATGGAGGCCACACCTGCGAGTCACAGATCGCTTCTGCGAAACCGCACCTGCAGAAATCTGACCGCAGGTGCGGAATCCCTAGGCTCAGCAACAAAAATATTTTGAAAATTTTGGGATCACATTGTTTCTCACACATTTAACTCTACGATAGCATTTTTGACATGGGGCATCGCAGAGTTGAGAAGAATGTTTGCCCAACAATTTTCTTTGTTGTCTTGCACTCTTTTTGATTACCCGGTATCGTCGACCTTCTCAAATTAACTCCGAAAAATGTGAAACTTGGCAGATTGGTTAGAAAAAATATAATAAGCTATTCTAAAAAAAGAAATTTTCAAAAATGACCAAAATTTTTGAAAAACGATGGGTTGCCTCCCACCAAGCGCCACATTTAACGTCGTGGCACGACGCAAATCAACTTTACTACTTTTCTCGCCACTTGGATGATATGAATTGAGCCCCAAGCTTGGAATCAAGCTTGTGACCACGGGCGGTGGGGGTGGTAAATAGATGACCGATCCAAGCCTTAAATTCTTCATTTTGCACTTCTTGGCTCTCATGTGAGGAATGTCATTTTGTTTTCTTGTTTCCTCAAATTGCAAGATGTATGGTAAGAACTTTTTCTCCTCGCAACGCTCCATTGACTCGTGTAGTTAAACTTTCATTTTACCACATAATTCCAATGTTGAAAAATGCTTGAAATGTGCCTTTAAACCTCTAACTTGCAAATTTTTTCTGATTTTGACATCCTCATTTTCCCCCGGAATAGAGTCAATTTCAACAAAATTTTCAATCACCCCGGTTGACTCTAATTCCATATTTATGTTGGCATCACTGACACTCATGGAGTTGGTTGGCGGATGTTCAAGGCTTGATTCCTCAAAGTAAAACTTACTCTCACCCTCGGAATTGGACTCTTCTTGGCTTCCATCTACACTTTCAACTTGAGAGGCATGGTGAGCCTCCATTAATGCTTGAATTTGATCCTCCAAAGTGCGGATGTGCTCATCATTTTGGTCTTGTTCAACTACCAAGGAAGAATTTTAAACTTCAACCTCTAAGGAAGGTTCTTGGCTATCGCTCACCTCCAAGGATTTTTGAACCCTTGAAGCTTCAATCATAGCATCCATTTGTGAGTGCAACCTTTCAAGTGCCAAATCATTTTGGAGACTAGTCTCCAAAAGTTATTCCAAGGCATTTTGCTCATGGTTCCCTTCTTCAAGTAGACACTCCAACATGAGCTTGAACTCTCCATTTCTACCATGCTCAGTCCCCTCCACTTCTTCACCCCTAAAATTTCCATCACAAAAAATAGAATCATCATAGTGGGGGCTTGGAGAAGGGATGGACAAATATACACAATCATACCAATGACCATTTTGGCAACCACACCTACCACAAGTACTCCACTCATGGGTTTGAGATTGTGCGCACAATTCATCCCCCGGAGAATTTAAACAATTTTTCCACGAGTGTGTTCCTCCACAATAAGGACAAGGGTCATCAATGTATGCACAACTACCATCCGACAAATTTTCATTGCATGATGCCATATATTTTTTTTCTGAAAAATTAAGAAAATAAACAAGAAAAATAATTACACAAATATTCACAAGTTTGAATCAAAGCACTTATGCTTCCTTCTCAAACAACCTAAATTACGCCAATTGTTCCCCGACAATGGCGCAAAAATTTGATACACTCAAATTACACCTTAAAATAGTGTAAGCGTCGATTGTCAAATATAATAATCTAACAAGGTTGGGGTCGAATCCCACAGAGAAAAATATGGAGGCGATTAGGAATGTAAGAGAATTATCACGTATCGCGCAAAGCCAAACTAATAGATTTTGGTTTTGAAAACGTTTATAACTAAATGCGAAAATATAAACTAACCTAGAAAGCAAGTAAAATGATCAATGGCAAAAAGTATGAATTCATCGGGAATAACACTCAAGTAAAGATCCAATGTATTTCACAATTTTACAAATATGAGCGAGTTTATGTTAATTAGCCACGAATAATAATTCAAAATTAGCTTTTTCCAAAGACTAATAAGACTTCCTAATTGAATTATTCTTAACCCAATCAAGAGATTAAGCACACGCGGCTATGGCTACAAGTAGTTCAATCCTATCCCTAGGTAGAATCTATAAAATGAGGGTTAAAGCCTCAAGTTCTTGTTAATTAATATTTCCCAACCCCAAATTATCTTTTCCAAAATTAATTTGGAGTTAATGGGCGAGTCCTAGGGTTAGCTAATCCCTTTGGAAACATTAAAGAACAAGAATAATTAAAGAAATAATATCTCACTTCATAAAAGATGAAAAATCATTCAATACATAATCACAACAAGGTATTTAATCCACACTTTAAACATGAATATTTCCATAAACAAGAACTAGTGTTGGAAATAAATACTATACACTCAAATATTCAATACAAATCAAGGAAATGAAGAAACAAACATAAATGGGTAAGAAATCCTTAACCACAAGGTTGAAATCTTCAAATCCCAAGTGTGTGTGCAAAACCTAGCTTCCACAAAAGTTTTCTCTCTACTTCTCTACTCAAAAATGTATTTTACAATGCCAAAGATATGCCAAAATATACTCAAAAATATCTGCTAGGTCGAGTATATGAGAGTGGGGAATGAGAAATGTGATTTTACATATTTTCCCAGGTCTGATGCACGTTGACCGCACCTACGGAAGAATCTTCGCAGGTGCGGTTCCGCAGGAGCGGAAATCCACTCACATGCGCGGTTCTGGATGGCTTGACCAATTTCCGCAAGTGCGGATAAATGGTCGCACCTGCGGTTCCATAGGTGCGTGAAATGCATCGCAGATGCGAGTTTGTATGGTTGTGCCTTCCTTCGCAGGTGCATTGAGTCCTCCGCAGGTGCGATCTCGCACCAGCGGCCCAGAGTCCGCAGGTGCGGAATCACTGAAGCTTTTTGTGCACTTTTCACCACTTTTTGTTCAACTTCATTCCAATTCAACACCAACCACTTCCTGGCATCATTTCCCTGAAAATTGAGCAATTACACACTAATAACAACCTCAAGTTATCATTGAACGATACAAAATCTAACGAAAGGCCAAAATGAGTGGTAAAATCACCACTTATCAACGAGGGTGGGCCAAAAATCGGCTACGAAGTCGGCCAGAATTTGGGACTTGATAGCCATTCGGGGTTGATATTCAGGATCGTACCCCCCGAACTCGATAGCCCATTTGGCCAGTTGGCCCAACAATTCAGGTTTATGCAATAAATTCCGAAAAGGATATGTTGTTAAAACACATATATAATGGCTTTGAAAATAAGGTTTCAATTTTCGAGACGCACCTAATAATGCAAGAGCTAATTTTTCTAGGTGTGGATACCTGGTTTCAGCATCTCCCAGGGTTCGACTCACATAGTAGACAGGGAATTGCATACCTTGCTTATCTCGAACCGACTCACCACTTACTGCTATCTCGGATACTGATAAATACAGATATAGCATTTCGTCCTCCTTCGGTGTGTGGAGCAAATGTGGGCTTGAGAAATACCGTTTTAAACCTTCCAAGGCATGTTGGCACTCCGAGGTCCATTCAAAGGTGTTTTTCTTTTTAAGAAGGGAGGAGAAGTGATGGCTCTGATCTGATGATCTCGAGATGAATCGACCTAACGCTGCTATCCGCCCGGTCAACTGCTGTACTGCCTTCATGTTGTTTACCATCGTAATTTCTTCGACGGCCCTGATTTTGTCGTTGTTGATTTCAATCCCCCTGTTTGATACCATGAAGCCTAAGAATTTGCCTGATCCTACGTCGAAGGCGCATTTGTCGGGGTTGAGCTTCATGTTGTAGCTTCTAAGGATGTCGAAAGTTTGCTGCAAATGAGTCAAATGGTCCTCTGCGCGCAGGAACTTAACTAGCATGTCGTCAAAGTAAGCTTCCATAGATCTGCCTATTTGATGTTCGAACATTTTATTAACTAAGCATTGGCATGTGGCCCCTGCATTTTTTAGTCCGAAGGGCATTACATTGTAGCAGTACGTGCCATATTTCGTAATGAACGAAGTTTTCTCCCTATCCTCAGGGTTCATCTTAATCTGATTATACCCGGAGTAGGCATCGAGAATGGTGAGAATCTCGTGTTCGGCCATGGCATCAATCAATCGATCGATGTTAGGCAGTGGGAATGAATCCTTAGGGCATGCTTTATTTAAGTCCTTATAATCTACGCACATCCTTAATGTGTTCCCTTTATTGGGGACCACTACAACATTATCCAACCACTCGGGATACTTTACTTTCTTGATGGACCCTATTTTGAGGAGTTTTGTTACCTCGTCTTTGATGAACGCATGCTTTACCTTGGACTGAGGCCTCCTTTTTTGCTTCACCGGTTAGAACCTCGGGTCGACACTCAGTCGATGGATGGTTACTTCCGGGGAGATCCCTGTCATATCTAAGTGGGACCAAGCAAAGAAATCAATGTTCTAAATAAGAAATTGAATGAGTTCTTTCCTGAGTTCGGGGTTTAGTCCCGTTCCCAGGTATACCTTTCGATCTGGTAGGTGTTCCACCAGAATGGTTTGTTCCAGCTCTTCGATCGTTGATCTTGTTGCATCTAATTCTTTGGGGGAAATGAAAGTTCGAGGAGTGAGGAAGTGTTCCTCGCCATCTTCGAGGACCAGCTTACATTATAACCCTTTGAACGTAGAACATATGGGCTTGAGCGCCACATCGTGCACTGCGAACATTTCTTTTGCCGCGTGTTGCTCCCCATACACTGTTTTTATGCCATCTGCAGTTGGGAATTTCAACATCTGGTGGAGAGTCGACGGTATCACCCTGATGCTGTGTATCTATGGCCTTCCCAGCAGGGCATTGTATCCCGTGTCCCCTTCGATGACATAAAACCTGGTATCTCGAACTGTACCGGACACGTCAATTGGGAGGACGATCTCCCCCTTTGTCATTTCGCTCCCCATGTTAAACCCACTGAGGGCATTAGAATCGGGTACGATTTGGTCAAGCAGCTTGAGCTGCTCCACTATCCTGAATCTGATTATATTGGACGAGCTACCTGGATCCACGAGCACACGCTTAATTTGAACGCTATTTAAGAGGAAATAAATTACCAGCGCATCGCTATGTGGTTAGGATAATGCTTCGACATCTTCCTCTCTGAACACGATAACTGATTAGCCAAACCCTGAATATCAATGGCTACTAGTCTCTCTGCTACCGGTAAATAAGCCAAACTGCCCATACTCTCAGCCTTTCTACTCATCACATCGGCCACCACACTGGCCTTCCCCAGATGGTATAATATGGTATTATTATAGTATTTCAGCAACTCTAACCATCTACGCTGCTGCAAATTGAGGTCCTTATGCTTGAACATGGGAGACTTCGATGGTCAGTATAGACCTCACATAGAACGCCATACAAATAGCGACTCGAAATCTTCAAAGTGTGAACAATGGTTGCTAACTCTAGGTCATGCATAGGGTAATTCTTCGCATGAACCTTCAACTTCTGAGACGCATAGGCAATCATCCTACTGTCCTCCATCAACACTGCGACGAGCCCAATATGCGACACATCATATACACAATGTAAGGTCCCGGACCCATAGGCAACACCAACAATGGGTTGTAGTCAATGCAGTATTGAGCTTTTGAAAGCTCGCCTCACACTCGTCGGACCACCTGAAAGGATCACCCTTCTGGGTCAATCTAGTCAATGGTGCAACAATGGATGAGAAACCCTCCACAAAATGGCGATATCCGGGCAAACCAAGGGAACTCCAGATCTCAATAGTAGAGGACGGTATGGGCCAACTCTGAACTTCCTCAATCTTCTTCAGATCTACCTTGATCCCCCTCACTGGACACCACATGCCCCAAAACACCACCGAATCAAGCCAAAACTCACACTTGGAGAATTTAGCATATAACTTCTTCTCCCTCAAGGTCAGAAGTATGATCCTCATATGTTACTCATGATCCTCCTGGATGTGTTAGTACACCAATATATCATCAATGAATACTATGATGAAAGAATCAAGATATGAGTAGAACACACTATTCATCAAGTGCATAAAGGTTGCTAGGGCATTGGTTAGCCCATAAGACATCACTAGAAACTTGTAGTGACCATATCGGGACCTGAAAGCCGTCTTCAGAATATTAAATCCTGAATATTCAACTAATGATACCTGAACCTAAAATTAATCTTCAAGAACAGTCTAGAACCCTGAAGCTGATCAAATAAATCATTAATATGTGGTTGTGGGTACTTAATCTTAATACTAACCTTGTTCATTTGCATGTAGTCAATACACATCCTCATAGTACCATCCTTCTTCTTTACAAATAGAACTGGTGCACCATAAGGCGACACACTAGGCTTGATGAAGCCCTTATCAAGTGGTTCCTGCAACAACTCCTTCAACCCAATAGGTTTCATGCGATATGGAGAAATTGAGATGGGCCGAGTGCCGGTACCAAGCCAATACGAAAATAAATATCCCTGTCGGTTGGCATGCCCAACATGTGTGTTGGAAATACATTTGGGAAATCTCTCACTAGGAACTGACTCAATGGTAAGAGTATCAGCACTAACATCTCTCATGAAGGCCACATATGCCAAACACCCCTTCTTAACCATCTGTTGAGCCTTCAAATGTGAAATCACCCTACTAGGAACATAATACAGGGAGTCTCTCCAATCCAACCTTCGCATCCCTAGCATCTCTAACGTCACAGTCTTAGTGTAACATGGTGACAACCAGTCGGTGCCCAAAATCACATCAAAATGAACCATGTTAAGTAATAAAAGATCAACTATGGTCACCCCAATAGTCCCACACACGATCGATGTACGTGGTCCACAAAAATAGAATCACCCACCGGCATAGATACATGAATGGAAAAAATAAAGAATCACGAGGCATATCCAAATAACGACCAAAGTACGATGACACATATGAATAAGTGGAACCAAGGTCAAATAGTACTAAAGTATCCCCGTGGTACACTGAAACAATACCCTTGATCACACCATAGGAAGCAACTTTCATTTGCCTTGTGGAAAAAGCATAATATCGAGCCTGACCAACACCTGATTGGCCTACCCCTCTAGGGAAACCTCGAACTACCTAAGTCCCACGCCGAGCTGGTTGAGTAAGTGGTGTAGCAACTAGTTCAAGAGTTATAGCCTGACCTCTTTACTGTGCGGGACCTCCAATAAAATGGTGTCAAAACCTCCTCACATGCCCCAAATCCCCACACTCATAGCACCCTAAACCTAAGGATGCCTGCGGGTCCTGAACTGGACCCTGAGAATAAGATAACCACTGGAAAACTCGGTACTGATGAACCCTTAACCAATAGAGCAGAGTATGATCTCTGAGATGGGAGTGCAATCAAAGATTATTGAATAGGATGAGTGTTGTATGAACCATGGCTAGCTGATCCACCACGAAAAACCTGATGAGCCATCTGAGAGGGTCTATAAGGATGACCCTTACTATGATGTGATTGACCTCCAAATGAGGTACCACTTAAACCACCTGAACCACGGGGCCTCTTTCCCTCCCGCTTCGCCCCCAAGCATGTGAACCTGCTCTAAGCGCCTAACAATCTCGACTACTTGGTCAAACCTAGCATCTGTCTTGGCCTCTCGAGCCAAACTGTAGTGTAGGCCATAGTTGAGGCCATCAATGAACCTCCTTATCCTCTCTCTCTCAGTGTTAACCAACCATACCGCATGTCGAGCCAAATATACCAACCTTATCTCGTACTAAGTCACACTTATACCCTCCTGGCATAGTTTCTCAAACTACCTACACAACTCCTCGTTGTGAGTCTGTTGAACAAACCCCTCTAAGAAGAGAATTGAGAACTCATGCCACGTAAGTGGTGCTGCGTTGGCTGGCCTACTCAACTCATAAGACTGCCACCATCTGTAGTCTACCTCTGTTAGCTGAAATTTACTAAATGCAACCCTACTAGAGTCCAGAGTACCCGTTGTGTGAAGAATCCGCTGGAACCTATCTAGAAATTTCTGAGCATCTTGACTCTGATCCACTGAACACTAGGGGCTTAAGCCTCCCGAACTTCTCCAACCTCTTCTATGCCTCATCACTCATAGGTTGACCAACCTCGGCCCAAGTAGCAGCAACCGGCTAAACTGTAATACCCTCAAAATCTGATGACCCCTAGCTAGATGCTATGGAGTATGGAAGTAGGAGTCTGGGTACCTTTCCAAGCCTAAGAGGTAGTTGGTCCACTGGAACCGAAACTGCTTGAGCTAGGCTCGTGTATAAATTCAAAATCTTGGTTAAGGCCTCCTGAAGGCCAGGAATAATGATAGGAACTGCCATGCCTGAGCTGGCCCCACCGGCTCAACAATATCTGGTACATGCTCCTCAGTTTGAGCTACTAGTGGCTCAAGAGGTGCTGCTCTGGCTATAGTACGAGCCCCACCTCGGCCTGTACCGTGGCCATGGCCTCTCGCGACCCTAACTGGTGGCTTTCCGCCTGATCCGGCTGCAGCGTCCTCACCATCTGTGAAAGAATAGAGGAGCCAAGTTTCAAACTTCGTAAATAACAAATCTCCACGACAATGATGTAAGAAAGTGAAGTTTCCCAACAGTTCGGCAGCCTCTCGAAGATAAATACATATGTCTCTGTGCTGATCTGCAAGACTCTACTAAGTCTGCTCATGACTCGTGAGACCTAAGCAACTTAGGGCTCTGATACCAACTTTTCACGATCTAACTCTCACCAGAGTTGCAACGACGCCTAACACTATTTGCTAGGAAATACAACAATCACAAAATAACTATGAATTGAATAAACATGGTTTAATAAACTTAACACCGAAAATATCATAATTATCTAATGAAAAAAATAACAATAATGCTACAACCATCCTAACGATCTGGTGTTAAAGATTCCATGAGCACTACTGAGTATCAAAATACAAACCAAATCCTCGTACAATTGTCTAGACAATAGAACAGTAATAAGAAAAAATAAAGGAAATAGGGCCAAGGTCTGCGGACAACATACAAGCTACCACGAAGTCTCCCAAATACTGGTACCAACAAGGCTCTAGCAATCACCACGTCCAGATGTACCTGGATCTACTCACGAAGTGCAGAGTGTAGTGTGAGTATAACCACCCTATCTACTCAATAAGTAACAAAACTAACCTTGGGCTGAAAGCAGTGACGAGATCAGAAAAAGATAGCTCGGAAACCAATATTAATGACAACCCATGTATATTAATGACAGTAACAATAAGTAATTCAAAGAAACTATTATAATCAGCTCGTTTACATTATGGGAATTTAGATATGCTTCCAAGTATAACATTTAAATCCCAACACTGATAAGTACATTTTAATTACCAGCTAGCATGAGGAATGATACAGCTCTATGCCTACATGTCAATTATGCATGTCAAATGAATGATTTCAAAGTGTTTTTCACAAGTGCTCTCACTCTCAGCATATTCAAGGTGTCTGTCTCAAATGCCTACTTCATCGCACACACACACACACACAAAATCACTCAGATCCATACCAGTGCCTGGCATCAATGCCCCTTACCAAAGCACATATAAATATATCATTGTGCCTGCACTCACTACTGGTATGTCAGACTCCGGAGGGGCGGATCCTGCCCAAGCGCTTCTCAAAAGCCAATATGACCTGTTGCAGCGTGCAGCCCGATCCAAATAACAATAAAGACAATATGGCCTACTGTGGCATGTAGCCCGATCCAAATAACACCCACAACACGGCTCTAAGGCCTACCTCATCCATCAACCTATCAAGTCTCAAGAGCTCTCAATCTCAAATCACTCAGCCATCAGTACCAAACCGAAACAACGTGCAATGTAACAATGAATGATGGATAAAGACTAAGATATGATATGCAAATGAAGAATCATTATTGAGTGTTTAATTACAGTTAAGTCAGATAGCCCAAAATAATAGAGATAGTCTCATTAGGTCTCAACTAAATAATCACATAACCTAAACATGATTTTAACATAAATCACATATTAGATAATCAAACAGGTAGGGAGAACAGCGATATAACAAGATATAACAACAAAACAAATATAGTAGTAGTCTAAAAGTCAACTCGGATCATGATTACCCTGGTGCACGCCAACACGCCTATCACCTAGCATGTGCATCACCCCAACACACCACAAATAACATAGTTCCCAGGGATAATTACCCTCAAATCCAAGTTTAGAAACGTTACTTACCTCAAAATGCGCAAATCAATACTTCAAAAAGTAATTGCATTGCGAATCGGCCTCCGAGCGACTCGAATCTAGTCAAAGAAACTTAATACCGTCAATAGTAGCCATAGAAAATAATCCAAAATGATAAATCTAAAGTCTTGAATCAAATATGCAAATTTAACCCTAGTCACGCAATCCTAAACCTGCAAAATTTACAAAGTCCGAACGCCCATTTAATTACGATTCTAACCAAACTATTTCCATTCAATTCCATCCACAAATCGACCCATTAATCACCAAATCTCACTCTCCAACAACATAGTGTAAAATCCCCAAATTTCACTTCAAATTCTCATAAACTAGGTGTAATAATAAATGGGTAATCAATATCTAACATTAAAAGTGATTAACCATCACTTACCTCTTTAATTGCAGCAAAAAGTCTCCCAAAAATACCCTTAGCCCTTAGTCAAGCTCCATAAATCCAAAATGAAAAAAATAACCAAACCCTCTTTTATATGCTCTCCTCAATGATTCTCACACCTATGGCACAATCTGTTGCACCTGCAACGCTGGTTTTGTGGTCAAATTTTGCTTTTGCGGAAACCACTTATGTCCCGACAATGAACATCTGCGGTCCCATTTCTGCACCTGCATGACCGCTTCTGCGATCCACCCTCCGCATCTACATATTCCTAGCTTCCATCCAAATTTCCCTTCTGTAGTCTCACTTCCGTATCTGCGAGCTTGTAGATGCGGCAACCACCTCGCATCCGCGATCTTCACGAAGTCCAACCTAGCCCGATTTTGGGACCATCTTCCACTTCTACAGACTCGCATCTGTGGATACCCGCCTGCACCGGCGGACTTGGCCTAGCCCATCCTTATCTACACCTACGCTCCACAGGACGCTTCTGCGGCTAGCACATGCGGCAAATCCTTCGCAGGTGCAATTGCACCAGAAGTCCCAAGCTTAAGCAATCCTTCAAATTCAAAAAAAGATCCGCCAATCACCCGAATCACACCTGAGGGCCCCAAGACCCATCCAAGCATATCCACAAGTCCAAAAATTTAATATGAACTTATTCGAAGCATCAAATCACATCAAACAATAACAACAACAACAACAACAAAAATAATCCAGCGTAATCACACAAGTTGGATACATTAAACATCATCAAAACTACGAATCAAAATCCCAATTCAAGACTAATGAAACAAATGAACTTCTAACTTCTAAAACTCATGCCCAACCATATCAAATCAACTCCATATGATCTCAAATTTTGTACACTAGTCCCAAATGATACAACATGCCTATTCCAACTCTCAGAACCAAAAATACGAACACAATATCAATAAATTTAACTCTCGATCAACCTCTTAACTTTTCAATCCTTCAACTTTCCAACTTCCGCCAAAAATTATCAAGTCACCCTACGGATCCCAAATCAACATCTGGACATATGCCTAAGTCCAAAATTACCATACGAAGCTATTAAAATCATCAAAATACCATTCTGGAGTCGTCTATACAAAAATTAAATTCCGATCAACTCTTTTAACTTAAGCTTTCAACCTTGGGACTAAGTGTCCCAAGTTACTCTGAAACTCCTCTGAAACCAATCCAACCATCCCTGCAAGTCACATAACCACAAATGAACATAGAAGAGGCAACAAATAAGGGAACGATACTACAATAAACAAAACAACCGACCGGGTCGTTATAGATAAACATGTTTGGCTCATTAAATGTAAGGAGACGTGCATCCTTTCAAGTGTCAGAAACCATTTAGAAAAACTTTTTCCAAGAAAAAGAGTCTTAAATACTTTATGGTAACATCTGGTTTAGTCATTAGAAAGTAGGGGTACTATATGTATGGGGTAAAAATTAATGAATGGCAGGCGGATGCTCGTCAAGTTGACACATGGTAGTAAAGACATGTAAGGTATGAGCCGAAAAATAGCTGGCACCGTACGAGCATGTGACCGATGTTCTATGAGTTCCGAGGACATTGGAACTAGATATGAAAGTTTGAAAGAGAGATATCGGTTGAATAAGGAAGCATTCAAGGAGCGGACCTTACAAAGAATTTTTGCATTTATACTCAACCATTATGCAACTATCAAGAGAGGTCTTTATTAATAATAAAGAAGAGGTTGATTTGAGATCTTGTCTCTCTGAATTTAGCTATAAATAGAGGAATTTATACTCATTGTAGGCACGAAATACTTGTATGAAAAAATGGTTAAACTTACTCTTGCTTTTTATTAACATCATGTTTGCTCAATACTTTATTCTTGTTCTTTCTTCCAAAGAATCTCACTTCACAGCCAGACTTGTATTTTTTCAAGTATTCTTAATAAATTTACATTTTTCTTTGTTACTTTATATTCTTGGATCAATTTAATTCACGTTCCTATAAACCACGTTACAAATTCAACTATACTATTTTACGGGTAAACATCAAGATATGTACCAATAAAGATTCAAAACAAACCACTTGCTCAAGTTGTATATATAGTAGAAGATCAAAAAGAACTTATACTTTTGTCAGACCAACTTCAAGCTCGTTGTTATACTCTTAGTAAATAATGTAACTCAATCTGACTTATTGTTTAATAAAGAGAGAGAGAGAGAGAGAGAATCATTGGTGAGGCATTATATCAAAAGATTTGAGAGTCTAAGTCGCATAAGAAATTAGTTGATGAGTGAATAGATAATTCATTAACAAAGCGTAATCGGAACATCAAGGATCTTTCAAGAGAGAACCCTCTTGCAGCCAAGGGGATTAGATTAGGATTCACATTGAATCTGAACAAATATAAAAATATCACTGCGTCATTTACTTTTCTTCCACTTTTATTCTTCAATAATAATTCAACTATTCACTTAAATTGAAATTTAATAACTAGTAAACAAGTTGACTAAAGTTTCATAATTTTAAGAAGGGAAACAATTCACCCCCGCTTATACTTTTGTTTACCCTAAAAAAAATGGATAACAATTGAATTTATACGCGATTTTAAGGATATGTTATATAACCCAACACAAATTAAGAAGACAGATTAATATTGAAATTGAAAATAAAAGAATAAATAAACCACATGAATTGGATAACTTTGGCCCTCGAGTTCGATTACCTTTGAACCAAAGATGTTTCAACTATCGTATGAACAGAATAACAAGATAATAAAGTCTATAAAATGATACTATATTGCTTTATGTTGCGTGAATATGATATCCTTTACAAATGATCATACCCTCTTTATATAGTAGGGGTGTCCTACTCTTGGTACAATTTTATACAAGGTAAAAATCTTATGATTTGCTAATTATTCAGCCCCTCCTTAATACGTGCCGAGATTTCCGCCGTGATCTAGAACCGATAGCGGATACTTCGTATTTTTGTTATTCATCTTGGCATATTTCCCTTGATCTCACACGGTCTTGATTTTTCTTGGCCCAGGGGTCTAACCTCACCTTGGCTCGATATAATTTGAGGTTGAACCTTAACCGATCACGTTCCAGTCACGATTAGTCACATAAGGGGAGAGCCTGATTTTGACCGTATACAGATAGTCCCCTCGTTTCTCGGATAGAATATGATGAGAAATAATATGAACTTCCAAATCCCATCTCGATGGGTCATGACATAAGTGAGGAGCCGACTATGATGTAAACAACAACTAGATATCGAAACATCCCATCAGTCCAGTTACCAAAGTATTAAATGCATGTCAGTTGTTGGTCGTCCACTATGAGTTCTGAACCATCAACAGCAAGCTATAAGTACCATATTTTTCCTTTATTCAAATTTTACGTTCAAAGCTCCTCCTATTTTTATTTTTTTCTTCAAAAATCCTTTTGTTTGCAACTCTTTTACCCAAATTTCTTGATTTTTTAGTAAACTGCACACCATCCTAATTCTCTTTTCTTCTGTTCTACAATGGCAAAAACTTCTAAGACCGTACCGCAAACTTCATCACGACCCGTCAATGGCGGGGTTGCGGCAGAACCTCACCTTGAGGAATTTATTCCGGCAGGGTGCCCTACCATTTCAAATTTTAAGGTTGAAAACACCTCCTCGGTAGTGGGCTGATGTGAGCCAGTCTTGAGGTACATATTCACAATCACCAATGATCTCCTCACCAAGGTTAAAGAGGATTGCAACTGGTTCAATACGCATGTGGTGGTTCCTTCGCCCGAGGAATCGATCACTACCCACATGGAGGTTTTTCTAAGTGTTTACACTTACCCCTTCACGTTGGGTCCCTTAGACCCTATCATCTGTTCCTTCTGCAAGAGATGTGATGTGACTCTTGGCCAGATCCACCCCTCTTTCTAGAGAATAGCAATTCTCCTCCATTTCTTCGTAAGCAAAATCAAGGGATGTCCTTTTACCTTCGATCACCTTATGCGCCTCTATAGTCCCTGACTTTATCGATGTGGGATGATTAGGCTTGCTCTCCATTAGGGCCCCGTTCTCGAGACCGAGGTTGGATAGGCCGATTTGTTTGAATAAAGACTTCAGACCTGATCCCTACTGAAGACATGTCATTTCCCGAGAAATGGAACATGAAACATAAGTAGTACTTCGACTTGAAGGTTCAATCTTGTTGTTTTCCCTCTCATCTCCTTCCTTATTAATGTTTTTGGTGTTGCAGATGTGTCCCAAATGCCGGACGTAGTTCCTGAACTTAAGGAATGGGTCGAGGGCCTTGTGTCATAGAGAACATACTCCGATCGGGCTTGGATGGAATTATCTAAGGGTAGATGGGAGGCCTGTAATCATGGTAAGTTCCTTTAATTAAGGTAATAATGTTCGATTTCCTCCCTTCATTGCAGAATATTTATCTATTTTCTCTTGTAGGTCTCCCCAAGGACGTTGCTATGAGGCCTCTATTCGGTGATGAGGATGTGCCTCCTGAGTCCCCTGCTCCGAAGCAGGGTGATGATAAGAAGAGAGAAAGGGTCTCGAGTTCCCCAAACTTAGAAAAGAAAAAGATGAAGATGAGGTCTCGCAAGACCAAGGGGAACTCCGACGCTCTACCCTCAGAACCAGTCCATCAACTAAGGGATGGGTCCGAAGAGGAAGAAGAGGAAGATAAATTTGAGCTAGTGGCCCCCGTGCGGGATAATGTTACGATACAAGAGCCCTCTGAACCTTAGGAGGTCGATGAGGGAGCTTCGGCCGAAGCTCCTGAACCATAAAGGGTTGAGGTCATTCTGCCCCAAGCTACGGGGGCTGAGAGAGAGACTAGGGGCGACGATTTTCGAGCACTAGAATGTTCCCTAAAAGACGAGCTTGGAGAGATTGAATTTACCGATCCTCTAAAATTTTGATCTCCATGATTCGCGAGGCAAGTATGTTAGAAGGTCGTTCTTACGAGGGGCCTCAGGGGGCGACTTATATACATGACTTCTTGGATGGAATAAATCCACTTCTTAAGAAGATGTCACCGGGATTGGTGACTTTCCGGTGCCAAGGAAGGTACCGTCATCGGGTGCCACCGGGTATTCATCGAGCCAAAAATTGGTGGATCGATTTCCGGTCCCAAGTGTTAACCCCGACCACAGGCGGTCGATAATATTTTCTGTCTCGGAGGATGCCCGGGTATTCTCTGAACTTGTGGGGGTTGCAAGCTACCTAAACTCCATGGTAACCAAGGAGGACCAGGCCGTAGTAGATGTGGTGGAAGCCCCTTGCCTATTAAATGAGGCTGAACATGCTTTGAACCGGGTAACTTCGAGTGTTGATAGGTTGGTGTTTTAATAAGTTATCTTGTCTTTAAGCTTAGATGTTTGTTGTGTTTGAGTGATAAAATCATGTATTTAATGTTGTTTACTTCTATTTTATAGGTTCTATGTGATTTAGAAGTGATCATGAAAAAACAAACAGAAAACGATTTAGAAAGGAGTTGAGAAGAAGAAAATCTGGAAAATGGCCTAAGATGTCATAATTGCGACATAAATGTGGGAAATGCGAAGATAGAAGCAATCGCAATTGCGATTAACAAATTGCAAATGCAAAGTCAACCTAATCAAGCAGTATTTGCAAATGCAAAAAAGGATCGGAAATGCGAAGTCAAACCAGACATTCAACCTTCGCAAATGCGAAGTCTTTATCGTAGATGCGATAGTCATAGTTCGCAAATGCGAAGATCGCATTTCAGTTCTGGGTACTTCTGTAATTTCAATTTTTTTGGCCCCAAAACCATTTAATACACGACCTAGCACATTTGAAAAATATCTTTGGACATCTTTGGCAGACTTTGACTAGATAAGACAAGGTTTGGAGCAAGGATTCTTGCAAATACACTTGGGTCTTGAAGATTTGAAGCTTTTGGTCGAGAATTTCTTACTCATTTATGTTCATTTATTTATTTCCTTGCATTGTATTGAATATATAAGGTGTGTAACATTTTTTCCAACACTTGAATCTTGTTTATGAGAATATTCATATTTAAAACGTGGATTAAATATCTTGTTGTGCTTATGTATTGAGCGATTTTTATTTATTATGAAATGAGTTATTTTTTCTTTAAACATTTTTGTTCTTCAATGTTTTCAAAGGGATAGCTAACCCTAGGAATCCCCCATTTACTTCGAATTAATTTTGAAAAAGATAATTTGGGGTTGGGAAAGATTAATTAACAAAAACTTGAGGTTTTATACTTTATAGATTCTACCTAGGGATCAGTATGAACTACTTGTAGCTATATTCGGGTGTGCTTAATCTCTTAATATTTTTAGGGATAATTCAATTAATAAGTCTTGTTAGTTTTCGGAAGAAGCTAATATAGAATTATTACTCGAGGATAATTAACATAAACTCGCTCATATTTGTAAAATCGTGAAATATATTGGATCGTTACTTGAATGTAAGTCCCAATGCATCTATGCTTGTATCCATTGATCATTTTACTTGCTTTGTAGGTAATTTTATATTCCCGCATTTAGCTATAATATTTTCACACATATTTTAAGTGTTTTTCTTAGCACAATAAGTGAATATTCTCTTACACGCCTAATCGGCCTACATATTGTTCTCCGTGAGATTCGAATCCAACTCATAGTTGGGTTAGTTATATTGTATGCGACCGTGTCCATTTACGTTTTAGTAGTGGATTTAGACGTCATCAAGATTGGCGTTGTTTCCGGTGAACAATTTGGCGTACTTAGGTTGTTTAAGAAGTAAGTGTAAGTGTTTTGGTCCAAATTTGTGAATATTTATGTAATTATTTTCTTATCTTTGTTTGTGTTCTTATTTTTTTTCTTGGTTATTCTCTTAATTTTAAAAAATGGCATCGCATAATAAAAATTGGTCGGATGGTAGTTGTTCATACTTTGACGACCCTTGTCCTTATTGTGGAGGACCACACTCGTGAAAAAATTATTTAAATTCTCCCGAGGGCGGATTGTGCACACAATCTCAAACCCATGGGTGGAGTATTTGTGATAAGTGTGGTCCTCAAAACGGCCATTGGGATAATTGTGTTTATTTGTACTTTCCTTCCCCAAACCATGGCTATGATGATTCTACTTTTTGTGATGACAAGTGTAGGGATATGGAAGTGGAAGAAATTGAGCATGGTCAAAATAGAGAGTTCAGGCTCATGGTGGAATGACTACTTGAAGGAGGAACCAAAGAGCAAAATTCCTTTGAGGAGACTTTGGAAAATAGTCTCCAAAATAATTTGGCACTTGAAACGTTGAACTCACAAATGGAAGAAATGCTTGAAGATTTAGTGGTCCAAAAAGCCTCGGAAGTGAATTATAGTCAAGAACCTTCCTTAGAGGTTAAAGCCGAAAATCCTTCTTTGGAACTTGATCAAAACCAAGAAAAACTCTCAAATGCCCAAAATGAGAGGATGAGGCTCATGTTGGAGGCAAATCTTGAAAATGAGGAGAAGCACAACTTGGAATTCGAGGACTTGAAGCAAGTCTTGACTCAAAATGATGAGAATATCCACACTTTGGAAAATCAAACAAAAATATTAGTTAAGGCTCACTATGCCCCCCAACTTGAGATTGTGAAAAGAGATCAAGAAGAGTCCCACATCGAGAAAGAAAATGAGTTTTATTTTGAGGAATCAAGAATTGAACATCCGCCAACCGACTCCATGCTTGTTAGTGATGCTGAGAAAAATATGGATTTTGAGTCAACCAGTATAATTCAAAATATGGTCTAANGGGGGGGGGGGGGGGGAAGGATGTCAAAATACGGGAAACATTACAATTTGAAGGCTTGAGGTCTCACTCCAAGCATTTTTCAACTTTGGAATTGCATGATGATATGGGAATTGAGTCATGCGAATCCATATGGAAGTCCAAAGAAGAAAACAAGAGCCATACATTTTTCAATTTGAATATTTAAAAAGGCAAAATGACATTCCTCACATATAATCCAAGAAATGCAAAATGAAGAAATTAATGTGTGGTTTGATCATCTACTTACCACCCCCTATTGCTCGTGGTCGCAATCGTGATTCCAAGTTAGTTGCCCAATTCATACCGTCCAAGTGGCGAGAAAAGTGGTAAAGTTGATCCACGTCATGCCACGACGTTAAATGCGGTGTTTGGTGGGAGGCAACCCATCATTTTCTATGCATTGAGCGTAGAAAAATATACCTCAAAGTTGTTTACATGAAATACTCAAGCTCCCAAGGAAAATAGTTGTATAAAAAATATACGGAGTCTTGATAAAATTATAGAGGTACTTTAAGGTGGTTCTATGTTGGTAAGTAGATGTCAATAAAGGCGATGTGGTTTAAGAAGAAGCAAAGTGCAAACACAAAAGAAGAAAGAAAGACAAATCTGAGTAGTGTTCAAGGAGGGTGTAGTCACTTGTATCCCAAATGCTTATCCTACCCGTCCCTAAGCCTAAATCACAAGCTTAAAAAGTCCTTATGGGATCTCCAGCCGAACGTTCTTGAATAGGCGATGAATTAAAATAAGGGCATGGTGAATTAAAATAAGGGCAATCTTATGGCATGACATTTTGTAACACTTGAAATTCTTTGTTGAGAGTGAGTGTCTTTGTGCATTTGTCCCTTATGTTGTATTGTAAATATGGTTATTTTGGGACATTCTTTTTTGTGAGGGCACATGGATTATGATAGATTAGTGACATTGATAAGATTCTGAATCGTGTAAATTGAGCATATATAGTAGATTAGTAGTTTTGAGTCACTTATTGAGGCCTGGTTGTCATCACTTAATCATTTTGAAATTCCTTTGCATTTCTTGAAGTTGTTTTTAAATAAGGGAGGTATTTGGTTGAGACTCACGTGCTTGAACCTAATTATTAGTACAACCCAAATCTATAAGTATGGTGATTAATTGGAGAATGTGATTTGTGAATGACAGCAATGTTACTTGTATTTTGAATGGTAGAACCTCATTGAATTGTCGGTTTTGATTTGCTTGAGGACAAGAAAAATCTTTAAGTTGGGGGTGTTGATGAGCGGCGATTTTACCATTTATTTTAGGCTCTTTTTTTCGTCCTTTAATTATAATCTGAGGGTGTTTATGGTGTGTATTGCTAGATTTTCAAGGAAATGAATTTTGAAGAGAATTGAATTCAATTGAAGTGGAATTGAGAAAAAAAGAGTAAATGCAAAATTCCTTGAGTGATTCCGCACCTGCGTAACAGTGTTCGCTTATGCGACCTCGCATTTGTGAGGAGAAGGCCGCATCTGCGAAAAGGGGCTACATTAGGCTCGGACCGCATCTGCGGTTAGTAATCTGCATTTGCGGAGTCGCTTCTACAATGATATGGTCCGCATCTGCCGAGAAGGAAATCCCACACAGACGGTTGCATCTGCGACTTGCAGACCGCTTTTGCGGAGTCACACCTACGATGATTTATTCCGCAGGTGCGATCAACGGGCTTCAGTTGAGAAAAATGTTGGCATTTCATATTTTCTCGATCCAATACCCTTTAATACACGACCTAGCTTAGTGGAAACATATCTTTGGACATCTTTGGCATATTTTTCAGTCTCTTGACTAGAGAGACAAGTTTTGGAGCTAGGGTTCTTGTGATGACCCAAAAGGGTCATCCCGTATATTCTATCAAATTATGTGTTCCGGGGTCGTGAAAACCTCCTTCTATCTCACCTCGATTTGCATGCACAACCCGGGCCTGTAGCCGGGAAGCCTTTATGTGAAAAAAAATTGATAAAAATAATAATTTTGCATTAGAAATTTGAATAAAGTTGACTTCAGTCAACGTTTTTGGTAAGCGGACCCGGACCCGTGATTTGATGGTCCCGGAAGGTCCGTAGAAAAATATGGGACTTGGGCGTATGCCCGGAATCGAATTCCGAGGTCTCAAGCCCAAGAAATAAATTTTTAAAGAAAATTATTTTCTGAAAAATATAAAGGTTTTTGAAAATGAACATTGAGGTGAAACCTATGATATCGAGCCCGTATTATGGTTTTGAAGCCCGATACAGATTTGATATGATTAATATGTGTTATTTGTGAAGTTTGGAAATAAACAGACTTCGTTTGGCGTGATCCGGACCTTAAATGCAAAAATTGATGTTTAAAGATGTTTTGAGAAATTTCATTGATCTTGAGGTTTAATTCGATGCTTATGATGCTGTAGAGGTTGTGTGCATATATGGTTTTGAGCCATGAGGGCCCGGGTATGTTCCGGATAGGCTTACGGTCATTTATCTCCTTTTTTACACTGCTGTTCTGTCTGCTGTCTTTCCTACTACACGATCGCGAAGGCTGGGTCGCGATCACATTCTATCAATTTTGACCGCCCAGTTTTTCTTAATCGCGATCGCATAGCTCCATTTGGGATCGCGGAAGTCCATCCTTTTATTCTTCGCGTTCGCTTCCACTTGCAAGCGATCACATAGTAAATCCATCTGTGGGCATCAGGTCATTCTTCTAAGAGACCGCATTCCGTGCTTCACGATCGCGTAGTGTAGCGTTGAGGCAACATATATTTCCTTATATGTGATCGCAAATGTTCCTTCGCGATCGCATAGAATCATTTCTGGCCAATAATATTTTCCTCTACGTGATCGCATATGTAGTCTCGCGATCGTGATGCTTTAAATACCTGGGCAGAATATAAGTTTCCAAAATCGGGGGTTTCACCATTTTAAAAATATTTTGACTTCTAAATCTCGGTTTTGGGCGATTCCTTGAGAGATTTTCACACAAATCGATTGGGTAAGTGTTCTTCCACTAGAATTAAATATATTTCATGAATTAGTTCTTGTTTTTATCATTTAAATTGTATTTTGGGTTGAGGGGATTGTGGGTTTTGAAAGAAAACTTCAAAAATGAAAATTCATGATTTGAATGACCAGATTTTATCGAAATTGGATAAATTTAGTATGGGTGAACTCGTATCGGAATGGGTAATCGAAATTTGTAGAATTTGTCGGGTTCCGAGGTGCGGGCTCGGTGGTCGATTTTATAAATTTGCAAAGATTGAAACTTTATTATTTGGAATCAGTCCTTATACGTTTTATATGTATTTTGAAGTTATTTTAGTTGATTTTTAGCCGTCCGGAGACCTTCCCGCCCAAGAAGTCTATTTTTGAGTACTGGGTTTCCGTCTTTGAGGTAAGTATCTTTCCTAACCTTGTGTGGGGGAACTACCCCTTAAGATAGGGTCTTCTATGTAGATTGTAGTCCGCGTACACGAGGTGAAGAGTGTATACTCGAACTTATTTGCAAATAGATTGCCATTTAGGGATTTTTGGGTCCTTATGTTCCCCATATATGAATTGAACTTGTTATATCTGAATTCCTGATTTCTAATCTCATCTCCTCCTATTCAAGTTAGAAGTACTTGCCTAGCATTCCTTGTTTCTTATATGATCTTAATTGACTTAAACGAAGACTTTGTTTTTCCTACCGTTATGCTATGTCTTCCTTCATGTGCTGCCAATTTACTGAGCATTGTTCAAACTGAGTTTATTCGATGAAGCTAATTGTCTAAGTGAGATTAGTTATAGCTGATTCCCTTGCCGGGATGATTTAGTTCTTGGTTGCGAACTTAAATGTATAGAATCGTTGCTATATTTGTCTTGTCTTCCCCTCATTATGTTGTTCTCTCTTTGTGTTTGGAATTCCTCTCAGTGGCTATTTCTTATGAGCGAGTTGTTACTACTTTTGTGAATTAAGCCTTTGTATTGATTTTATCATCGCACGTTGTGTTCGGCCTTGTTTGCTTTCGCGCCGGTTGTGGCAATATATGTTATTTTCTGTCGCATTCTGGTTATTTTTCCTCAGTGGCAGCATTGCATATTTAAATTGGGACTATGGACAGAGATCCGGGAGTTTTCCCCTATACTGCATCGCATATTTAAATTGGGACTACAGACAGAGATCCGGGAGTTTCCCCCCCTGAACTGCATCGCATATATAAATTGGGACTACGGATAGAGATCCGGGAGCTTTCCCCCTGTACTGCATCACATATTTAAATTGGGACTATGGACAGAGATCCGGGAGCTTTCCCCATGTACTGCATCACATATTTAAATTGGGACTACGGATAGAGATCCGGGAGCTTCCCCCCTATACTACATTGCATGACAAATTCTGAGTGGCGGACTGAGTTCCGATAGTTTTATGATTGAGGATATTTTAATCAAAATATATAAATATATATATTGAAAAGTATAGCTGAAAAGAATTTATCTCCAGGAAAATCTATGTCTAAAGGACTTCTTTCCGATAGTACATTTGAAAAACATTTGTCTTGCAGAATGATGATATTTGAAATAGCAGTACTTGAGAAAATATATTTTGAACATCACATGTTTTGATGATATTTGAAAGAGCAGTACTTGGGAAAATATATTTTGAACACCACGTATTTTGCTGATATTTGAAAGAGCAGTACTTGGGAAAGTATATTTTGAACATCACGTGTTTGATGATATTTGAAAGAGCAGTACTTGGGAAAATATATTTTGAACACCACGTATTTTGCTGATATTTGAAAGAGCAGTACTTGGGAAAGTATATTTTGAACATCACGTGTTTGATGATATTTGAAAGAGCAGTACTTGGGAAAATATATTTTGAACATCACGTGGTTTGATGATATTTGAAAGAGCAGTACTTGGGAAAATATAGTTTGAACATCACGTACTTTGATGATATTTGAAAGAGCAGTACTTGGGAAAATATAATTTGAACATCACGTATTTTGATTATATTTGAAAGAGCAGTACTTGGGAAAGTATATTTTGAACATCACGTGTTTGATGATATTTGAAAGAGCAGTACTTGGGAAAATATATTTTGAACATCACGTGCTTTGATGATATTTGAAAGAGCAGTACTAGGGAAAATATATTTTGAAGATACTTGCAAAAGCAGTATTTGGGAAAGTCTATTCGAACACCCCGTATTTGAAGAGACTATGTTTTAAAGATTTCTCTTTATAAAAATATATAAATATACATTCAGAGAAAGTATGTTTCAAAGAAGACATTTCTCTATTCCGAAATGATTATATCTTTAAAGTTTTCAAAATGAACTCACGATTTAAAGGTTTTCACTCAAAAGTTTGACCAGTTTTATTGAGTCATTGGCTAAGGCTTGACGTGAATAAATTGATGTAGTGCTGAGTTGCTTGTGTTTTGTTAGGTTGTAGTTCCCGCAATTAGATTGCATCCTTTCCATTCCCTTTTTATATTCCTATTATGCTCCCGTTGATCGTGATTTTTGAATTTTATTCCGTATTATTTGATTGTATTGTTAATTACATTGAGAAATCTTTAGATAGACATTTTGGTTCGGTCATTTATACATCTCGCCTTTTTCTTATTAGACCGGTGGTGTCTTGAATAGTCCTTGTCATTACTTCACCGGGGTTAGTCTTCATACTTACTGGGCACCGCTGTGGTGTGCTCATACTACACTTCTGCACATTTTTTTGTGTGCAGATACAGGTTATCATTGTTAGCAGTTGCGCAGATCATTGCTGAGGAGACTCAAGGTAACCTGTTGTTGCGTTCGCAGGCTTCGGAGTCCCCTTCCTATTTTATTCTATTCAACTGTACTTACTTATTCCTAGATAGTTGTATTTAGATTTGATAGAAGGATTTCTTAGAGCTTATGACTTGTATTTACCGGGTTTTTGGAAATTGTAAACTATGTCAAGATGTCTATATCGAGACCGTTATAATTCTTTTATTATTGTTGTTGTTTAGTAGAAATGTTAGGCTTACCTAGTCCCTAAGACTAGGTGCCATCACGATACCCAACGGAGGAAAATTTGGGTCGTGACAAGTTGGTATCCGAGTTCTAGGTTCATAGGTGCTACGAGTCATAAGCGGGTTTGGTAGAGTCTTGCAGATCGGTACAGATACGTCTTACTTATCTTCGAGAGTCTACGGAACTATCAGGACTATTTCACTTCCTTCATTCCTATCGTGCGAGTTCATTGATCTTAAAGTTTGAAATTATCGTTCCATTCTCTCACCGATGGTGAGGACATGAGCGGCGGTTCCGGATGATCTTACCCCGAAGCAAATGTGACAAGGGTCACAGACAGAGGCCAACGAGGAGCACGTGCCGCAGTTAAGATGCCTACCAGAGTAGCCGTTTAGGAGTCACAAGTAGTCCTAGTTAAGGGGAAGGTACTGGGGGTGCGTGTTACTACCCCGGACTTTAGAAGACCGGAGCGCAGTTTGAGTACAATTGGTACATCGGCTCAGGCCAGGTTGATTCTAGTGCACCAGTTGCTTCACAGATCAAGGGAGGAGTTCAGATTCTCACCGTCTACACTCCAGAGCAGCGAGATCATATTGGTCAAGTTCCAGTTGTCATGGAAGTACGACCTATGGTTTCAGTTCAGCCCGTTGTTAGGACAGCAACATCGGAGGTAGAGCACCTTAGGATTTAGAGGTACTGGAAGTACCACCCTTCTATCTTTCATTGAATTGGTGGCGGGTAATGCCCAGGGTTTTCTGGAGGAGTGTCACCATATTCTTCGGACTTCGGGTATTGTGGAGACGAACGTGATTGCTTTTGTCACGTCTCAGGTCCAGAGTAGTTGGTTGATCAGCGGTGGCGACATATTAGTTGGGGTAACCTAGCCGAGTTAGCTTCACTAGCATGTATTTAGTTTTCGGAGATGTTTTGAGGGAGGTTGCGCCTCATATCTGTCGGAATGTACAGCGCGCGAAATTTGAGCAGTTGCGTCAGGGCGCTATGTCACCATTAAAGTACATCGTTAGATTCAGTGAGTTGGCCAGATATACACCTCACTTGGTTGTTTCAATTAGAGGGCGAGTCCGAAAATTCATTGAGGGACTCAGACACGGTAGAGAATCTGGTGTCAACCAGTTCAGTTACATTACCAGCTTCGCATGGGAGAGTTTCCGATACTCATGGGTCTCAGAGGATCCGTATCGTATGTCTTCCACAACCACATCCGTAGAGAGATTATTTTTCAGTGTGGAGATGTTAGCTACAGGGGAGAGATTGTTTCAGGATTCAGATGGTAGAGTTATGGCAGGGTGTTCAGATTGATAGAAGGCGCCTAAGAGGGGTAGGCCCGACCCGCTGATGTGTTGCATATAGTAGGCTAGAGACCGTTGTGCCAAATATTATCACCCACGTATGGATTTATGTGCTAAAGTGGGGGTACCATTGTATTTCACTATAGTCCTGTTGATCAGGACGAGTTCCCATTATTTGTTGTCTCATTTATGAGTGAGTTTCATGTGTTGCACTCTATTTTTGTGCCTGCTCATGTTGGGAGATTCTATGAGTAGTAGCCATGTCTATCATTGTTTTATTCATCCTTGCTAGCGGTGAAACATGAAGTGCGTCCATGTCTTCCTCCGTGGAGATCTTTATTTGATTCTCCTGAATATTTTATTTTCGAGATGTGATTTGATACTCCATTGAGATGTGAATAAGTGAGCGCTATGATTTTGTTAGCCGAGACGAATAAGCGGGAGATCTCTATTGGTATGATATATATTCGACATGTGTCGTAGAGTTGAGGGCGAGACCCTCTTGATTCTTTGTGATTTGATATGTTTGGACCGGGCTGAGTACCACGGTGGAAATTTTATCAGGATGGCATCCTTGTGATTTGTTCATATGCTTTTCTTCTCTCTTGTTATATTGCTTTTGGTAAATCAATATCGATATAGATTTATGCCTATGTGCTTCTTTGACAGTACCTTTATATATGCTTCTATTTGTTCTACTCAACCATTTCGTTATGTGCTTCTTTAGTACAATTTGCGGGATGTGTGCCCGGTGGTGTTAGTTGTGACTCATTGATTCGGGTGTCTACTGGTGAGGTCTTCGTGTTTATTGCATCATTATCAGTATTATGGGATTTGGAAACAAAGAGTTCTTCCATATGCGGGACAAATTGCCAATGTCGAGTTGATTTCGGATAGTTATGGTGATCAAAAGTAGCCTATGTGTGATGTGCTATGACGTGTGGCCGTGCCTTATGGGTGTAGACCTGGGTTGATGCAGCTGGTTGAGGCTAATGCCGGATATGGATTTAGAATCGCGTCTTCTGAGGAATGGGTGAAGGTGAGAAATTGAGGTATGAGGTTGATCGGTGGTGATATGAAGGCTATATTGCAGTTGTGATTGTTTCGTCAGGCTTATGTGGGTTTGGATGACGTGGGATCACCCGCGGGTATGTGTTAGAAGTTTATAAACAGTGAGTGGATGAGTTCAAGTGAATCTTAGCACGTTGAGGACGAACGTTTGTTTAAGATGGGGAGATTGTGATGACCCAAAAGGGTCATCCCGTATATTCAATCTAATTATGTGTTTCGATGTCGTGAAAACCTCCTTCTATCTCATCTCAATTTGCGTGCGCAGTTCAGGCGTGTATCTAGGAATCCTTTATGTGAAAAAAAATTTGATAAAAATTATAATTTTGGATTGCAAATTTTAATAAAGTTGACTTCAGTTAACATTTTTGGTAAACGGACCCAGACCCGTGATTTGACGGTCCCGGAGGGTCTGTAGAAAAATATGGGACTTAGGCGTATGCCGGGAATCGAATTCTGAGGTCCGAAGCCCGAGAAATGAATTTTTAAATAAAATTATTTTCTGAAAAATATAAAGGTTTTTGAAAATGAAAATTGAGGTGAAACCTGTGATATTGGGCCCGTATATGGTTCCGAAGCCCGATACAAGTTCGATATGATTTATATGTGTTATCTGTGAAGTTTTTAAATTAATGGACTTCCTTTGGCGTGATCCGGACCTTAAATGAAAAAATTGATGTTTAAAGAAGTTTTCAGAAATTTCATTGATCTTGAGGTTTAATTCGATACTTATGATGCTATTTTGGTGATTTGATTACTCGAGTAAGTCCGCACGATGTTGTAGAGGTTGTGTGCATATATGGTTTTGAGCCATGAGGGCCCGGGTGTGTTCCAGATAGGCTTCGGGTCATTTTTCTCCTTTTTGGCATTGTTGTTCTGTCTGTTGTCTTTCCTTCTATGCGATCGCGAAGGCTGAGCTTCTTCGCATTCGCTTCCACTTGCACGCGGTCGCATAGTGAATCCATCTGTGGGCATCAGATCATTCTTCTACGCGATCACATTCTGTGCTTCGCGATCGCGTAGTGTAGCGTTGAAGCAACATATATTTCCTTATATGCGGTTGCATATATTCCTTCGCGATCGCATAGAATCATTTTTGGCCAATAATATTTTCCTCTACGCGATCGCATACATAGTCTCGTGATCGCGATGCTTTAAATACCTGGGCAAAATATAAGTTTCCAAAATCGGGGGTTTCACCATTTTAAACATATTTTGAATTCTAGAACTCGATTTTGGCCGATTCCTCGAGGGATTTTCACACGAATCGAATGGGTAAGTGTTCTTCCACTAGAATTTAATATATTTCATGAATTAGTTCTTTTTTTTATCATTTAAATTGTGTTTTGGGTTGTGGGGATTGTGGGTTTTGAAAGAAAACTTCAAAAATAAAAATTCATGATCTGAATGACCAAATGTTATCGGAATTGGATAAATTTAGTATGGGTGAACTCGTATCGGAATTTGTAAAATTTGTCAGGTTCTGAGGTACGGCCCGAGGGTCGACTTTTTGGTCGATTTTTATAAATTTACAAAGATTGAAACTTCATTATTCGGAATCATTCCTTATACGTCTTATATGTATTTTGAAGTTGTTTTAGTTGATTTTGAGCCGTCCAGAGGCCTTCCCGCCCGAGAAGTCTATTTTTGAGTATCAGGATGTCGTCTTTGAGGTAAGTATCTTGCCTAACCTTGTGTGGGGGAACTACCACTTAGGATTCAGTCTTCTATGTTTATTGTAGTCCGCGTACGCGAGGTGACGAGTGTGTAGTCGAACTTATTTGAAAATAGATTGCTCTTTAGGGATTTTTGGGTCCTTATGTTCCCCATATATGAATTGAACTTGTTATATCTGAATTCATAATTTCTAATCTCATCTCCTCCTGTTCAAGTTAGAAGTACTTGCCTAGAATTCCTTGTTTCTTATATGATCTTAATTGACTTAAATGAAGACATTGTTTTTCCTACCGTTATGATATGTCTTCCTTCATATGCTGCCTATTTACTGAGAATTGTTCAAACTGAGTTTATTCGATGAAGCTAATTGTCTAAGTGAGATTGGTTATAGTTTATTCCCTTGCCGGAATGATTTAGTTCTTGGTTGCGAACTTGAATGTATAGAATCGTTGCTATATTTGTCTTGTCTTCCCCTCGTTATGATGTTCTCTCTTTGTGTTTGGCATTCCTCTCAGTGGCTACTTCTTATGAGCGAGTTGTTACTACTTTTATGAATTAAGCCTTTGTATTGATTTGCTCATCACACGTTGTGTTCGGCCTTGTTTATTTTCGCGTCGGTTGTGGCAATATATGTTGTTTTCTGTCACATTCTGGTTGTTTTTCCTCACTGGCTGCATTGCATATTTAAATTGGGACTACGGACAGAGATCCGCGAGTTTTCCTCTTATACTGCATCGCATATTTAAATTGGGACTACGGATAGAGATCCGGGAGCTTTTCCCCCTGTACTGCATCGCATATTTAAATTGGGACTATGGACAGAGATCCAAGAGCTTTCCCCCTGGATTGCATCACATATTTAAATTGGGACTGCGGATAGAGATCTGAGAGCTTTCCCCTTGTACTGCATTGCATGACGAATTTTGAGTGGCGGATTGAGTTCCGCTAGTTTTATGATTGAGGAGATTTAAATCGAAAGATATAAATATATATATTGAAAAGTATAGCTGAAAAGCAACTATCTCCAGGAAAAGCTATGTCTAAAGGACTTCTTTCCGAAAGTACATTTGAAAAACATTTGTCTTGCAGAATGATTATATTTGAAAGAACAGTATTTGGAAAAATATATTTTAAACATCACGTGTTTTGATGATATTTGAAAGAGCAGTACTTGGGAAAGTATATTTTGAACATCACGTATTTGATGATATTGAAAGAGCAGTACTAGGGAAAATATATTTTGAACATCACGTGTTTTGATGATATTTGAAAGAGCAGTACTTGGGAAAATATATTTTGAACATCACGTATTTTTATGATATTTGAAAGAGCAGTACTTGGGAAAGTATATTTTGAACATCACGTGTTTGATGACATTTGAAAGAGCAGTACTTGGGAAAGTATAGTTTGAACATCACGTGTTTGATGACATTTGAAAGAGCAGTACTTGGGAAAGTATATTTTGAACATCACGTGTTTGATGATATTTGAAAGAGAAGTACTTGGGAAAATATATTTTGAACATCACGTGTTTTGATGATATTTGAAAGAGCAGTACTTGGGAAAATATATTTTGAACATCACGTGCTTTGATGATATTTGAAAGAGCAGTACTTGGGAAAATATATTTTGAAGATACTTGCAAAAGAAGTATTTGGGAAAGTGTATTCGACCACCCCGTATATTAAGAGACTATGTTATAAAGATTTCTCTTTATAAAAATATATAAATATACATTAAGAGAAAGTATGTTATAAAGAAGAAATTTCTCTATTTCCAAAATGATTATATCTTTAAAGTTTTCAAAATGAACTCACGATGACCAGTTTTATTGAGTCATTGGCTAAGGCTTGACGTGAATAAATTGATGTAATGCTGAGTTGCTTGGATTGCATCCTTTCCATTCCCTTTGTGTATTCATATTATGTTGTCCGTTGATCGTGATTATTGAATTTTCTTCCGTATTATTTGATTGTATTGTTAATTACATTGAGAAATCTTTAGATAGACATTTTGGTTCGGTCATTTATACATCTTGCTTTTTTCTTATTAGACCGGTGGTGTCTTGACTAGTCCTTGTCACTACTTCACTAAGGTTAGTCTTGATACTTACTGGGCACCGCTGTGGTGTGCTCATACTACACTTCTGCACATTTTTTGTGTGCAGATCCAGGTTATCGTTGTTAGCAACTGCGCAGATCATTGCTAAGCAGACTCAAGGTAATCTGTTGCTGCATTCGCAGGCTTTGGAGTCACCTTTCTATTTTATTCCATTCAACTGTACTTACTTATTCCTAGACAGTTGTATTTAGATTTGACAGAAGGATTTCGTAGAGATTATGACTTGTATTTACCGGGTTTTGGGAAATTGTAAACTCTGTAAGATATCTATATCGAGACTGTTATAATTCCTTTATTATTGTTGTTGTTTAGTAGAAATGCTAGGCTTACCTAGTCCCTAAGACTAGGTGCGATCACAATACCCAACGAAAAAAAATTTGGGTCGTGACAAGTTGGTATCATAGCTCTAGGTTCATAGGTGCTACGAGCCATAAGCGGGTTTGGTGTAGTCTTGCGGATCGGTACGGAGACGTTTGTACTTATCTTCGATAGGTTACGGAACTATCAGGACAATTTCACTTCCTTCATTCCTATCGTGCGAGTTCATTGATCTTAAAGTTTGAAATTATCGTTCCATTCTCTCACCGATGGTTAGGACACAACCGGTGGTTCCGGATGAAGTTACCCCGAAGAAAATTTCACAAGGTTCACAGACAGAGGCCAACGAGGAGCACGTGCCGCAGTTAAGATGCCTACCAGAGCAGCCGTTGGGGAGTCGCCAGTAGTCCTAGTTAAGGGGGGGCAAGTACTAGGGGTGCATGTTGCATCCCCGGACTTTAGAAGACCGGAGTGCAGTTTGAGTACAATTGGTACATCGGCTCAGGCTGGGTTGATTCTAGTGCACCTGCTTCTTCACAGATCAGGGGAAGAGTTCAGATTCCAAATGTCTACACTCAAGAGCAGCGAGATCATATTGATCAAGTTCCAGTTGTCATGGCAGTACGACATGTGGTTTCAGTTCATCCCGTGGTTAGGACAGCAACGTCGGAGGTAGAGCGCCTTGGGATTCAGAGGTAATGGAAGTACCACCTTTCTATCTTTTAGTGGATTGCCGGCGGGTAATGCCCAGGGTTTTCTGGAGGAGTGTCACCATATTATTCGTACTTCGGGTATTGTGAGACGAGTGGGATTGCTTTTGTCACGTCTCAGGTCCAGAGTAGTGGGTTGATCAGCGGTGGCGGCATATGAGATGGGGTAACCTGTCGAGTTAGCTTCACTAGCATGGATTCAGTTTTCGGAGATGTTTTGAGGGAGGTTGCACCTCAGTTCCATCGGGATGTACAGCGCACGAAATTTGAGCAGTTGCGTCAGGGCGCTATGTCACCATTGGAGTACGCCGTCAAATTCAATGAGTTGGTCAGATATACACCTCACTTGGTTTTTTCAGTTAGAGGGCGAGTCCGTAGGTTCATTGAGGGACTCAGACACGGTAGAGAATCTGGGTTAACCAGCTCATTTGCATTACCAGCTTCGCATGGGAGCGTTTCCGATACTCATGGGTCTCATAGGATCCATATCGTATGTCTTCCACAGCCACATCAGCAGAGAGATTATTTTTCAGTATGGAGATGTTAGCCATAGAGTGAGAGATTATTTCAGGATTCAGGTGGTAAAGTTGTGTCTAGATTGTTTCAGGATTCAGGTGGTAAAGTTATGGCTAGATTGTTTCAAGATTCAGGTGGTAAAGTTATGGCAGGTTCTTCAGGTGGATCGAAGGCGCCTAAGAGGGGGAGGCCCAACCCGTTGATGTGTTGCATATAGTAGGCTAGAGGCCGTTGTGCCAAATATTATCACCTATGTATGGCTTGATGTGCTAAAGTGGGGAACCATTGTATTTCACTATAGTCCTGTTGATCAGGACGAGTTCCCATTATTTGTTGTCTCATTTATGAGTGATTTTCATGTGTTGCACTCTATTTTTGTGCTTGCTCATGTTGGGAGATTCTATGAGTAGTACTCGTGTCTATCACTGTTTTATTATCCTTGCTAGTGGTGAAACTGGAAGTGAGTCCATGTCGTCCTCCGTGGAGAGCTTTATGTGATTCTCCTGAATATTTTGTTTTCGAGCTGTGATTTTATACTCCATTGAGATGTGAGTAAGTGAGCGCTATGATTTTGTTAGCCGAGATGAATTAGCGGGAGACCTCTATTGGTATGATATATATTCGACATGTGTCGTAGAGTTGAGGGCGAGACCCTCTTAATTCTTTATGATTTGATATGTTTGGACCGGGCTGAGTACCGCAATTTTATCAGGATGGCATCCTTGTGATTTGTTCATATGCTTTGCTTCTCTCTTGTTATATTGTTTTTGGTAAATCAGTATCGACAGAGAGTTATGCCTATGGGCTTGTTTGATAGTACCTTTATATATGCTTCTATCTGCTCTACTCAGCCATTTCGTTATGTGCTTCTTTAGTTCAGTTTGCGGGATGTGTGCCCGGTGGTGTTAGCTGTGACTTGGTGATCCGAGTGTCTACTGAAGAGGTCTTCGTGTTTATTGCATCATTATCGGTATTATGGGATTTGGAGACAAAGAGTTCTTCCATATGGGGGATAAATTGCCAATGTCGAGTTGATTACGGGCAGTTATGGTGATCAAAAGTTCTATTGAGCCTATGTGTGATGTTCTATGTTGTGTGGCCGTGCCTTATGGGGGAGACCTGGGTTGATGCAGCTGGTTGAGGCTAAAACCGGATATGGATTTAGAATTAGGTCTTCTGAGGAATGGGTAGAAGGTGAGAAATTGAGGTATGAGGCTGATCGGTGGTGATGTGAGGGCTATATTGAAATTGTGGTTGTTTCGTCAGGCTTATGTGGGATTGGGTGATGTGGGATCACCCGTGAGTATGTGTTAAAAGTGTACAAACAGTGAGTGGATGAGTTCAAGTGAATCTTCGAGGACGAACGTTTGTTTAAGAAGGGGAGATTGTGATGACCCAAAAGGGTCATCCCGTATATTCTATCTAATTCTGCGTTCCGAGGTCGTGAAAACCTCCTTCTATCTCACCTCGATTTGTGTGTGCAGCCCGGGCATGTAGCCGTGAAGCCTTTATGTGAAACAAATTGATAAAAATGATAATTGTGGATTGGAAATTTGAATAAAGTTGACTTCAGTCAATGTTTTTGGTAAACGGACCCGGACCCGTGAGTTTATGGGCCCGGAGGGTCCATAGAAAAATATGGGACTTAGGCATATGCCGGGAATCGAATTTCGAGGTCCCAAGCCCGAGAAATGAATTTTTAAAGAAAATTATTTTCTGAAAAATATAAAGGTTTTTGAAAATAAAAATTGAGGTGAAACCTGTGATATCGGGCCCGTATTATGGTTCCGAAGCCCGATACAGGTTCAATATGATTTATATGTGTTATCTGTGAAGTTAGGAAATAAATGGACTTCGTTTGGCGTGATCCAGACCTTAAATGCAAAAATTGATGTTTAAAGAAGTTTTGAGAAATTTCATTGATCTTGAGGTTTAATTCGATACTTATGATGCTATTTTGGTGATTTGATTACTCGAGTAAGTCCGCACGATGTTGTAGAGGTTGTGTGCATATATGGTTTTGAGCCATAAGGGCCCCGGTGTATTTCGGATAGGCTTCAGGTCATTTTTCTCCTTTTTGGCACTGTTGTTCTATCTTTTACACTATCACATTCCGCGCTTCGTGATTGCGTAGTGTAGCGTTGAGGCAACATATATTTCCTTATATGTGATCGAAGATGTTCCTTCGCGATCGCATAGAATCATTTCTGGCCAATAATATTATCCTCTACGCGATCGCATACGTAGTCTCGCGATCGCGATTCTTTAAATACATGGGCAGAATATAAGTTTCCAAAATAGGGGGTTTCACCATTTTAAACATATTTTGACTTCTAGAACTCGGTTTTGGGCGATTCCTTGAAGGATTTTCACACAAATCAAATGGGTAAGTGTTCTTCCACTAGAATTAAATATATTTCACGAAGTAGTTCTTGTTTTTATCATTTAAATTGTGTTTTGGGTTGAGGGGATTGTAGGTTTTGAAAGAAAACTTAAAAAATGAAAATTCTTGATTTGAATGACCAAATGTTATCAAAATTGGATAAATTTAGTTTGGGTAAACTCGTATCGGAATGGGTAATCGGAATTTGTAAAATTTGTCAGGTTCCGAGGTGCGGACCCGAGAGTCGACTTTTAGGTCGATTTTTATAAATTTGCAGAGATTGAAACTTCATTATTCGGAATCATTCCTTATACGTCTTATATGTATTTTGAAGTTGTTTTAGTTGATTTTGAGCCGTCCAGAGGCCTTCCCGCCCGAGAAGTCTATTTTTGAGTACCAGGTTGTCGTCTTTGAGGTAAGTATCTTGCCTAACCTTGTGTGGGGGAACTACTCCTTAGGATTGAGTCTTCTATGTTGATTGGAGTCTGCGTACGCGAGGTGACGAGTGTTTACTCGAACTTATTTGCAAATAGATTTCCCTTTAGGGATTTTTGGGTCCTTATGTTCCCCATATATGAATTGAACTTGTTATATCTGAATTCCTGATTTCTAATCTCATCTCCTCTTGTTCAAGCTAGAAGTACTTCCTGGCATTCCTAGTTTCTCATATGAACTTAATTGACTTAAATGAAGACTTTGTTTTTCCTACCGTCATGCTATGTCTTCCTTCATATGCTGCCTATTTACTGAGCATTATTCAAACTGAGTTTATTCGATGAAGCAAATTGTCTAAGTAAGATTGGCTATAGCTGATTCCCTTGCCGGGATGATTTAGTTCTTGGTTGCGAACTTGAATGTATAGAATCATTGCTATATTTTCTTGTCTTCCCTTCGTTATGTTGTTCTCTCTTTGTGTTTGGCATTCCTCTCAATGGCTACTTCTTATGAGCGAGTTGTTACTACTTTTGTGAATTAAGCCTTTGTATTGATTTGCTCATCGCACGTTGTGTTCGGCCTTGTTTGCTTTCGCACCGGTTGTGGCAATATATGTTGTTTTCTGTCGCATTCTGGTTGTTTTTCCTCAGTGGCTGCATTGCATATTTAAATTGGGACTACGGACAGATCCGGGAGTTTTCCCCCTGTACTGCATCGCATATTTAAATTGGAACTACGGACAGAGATCCGGGAGCTTTCCCCCCTGTTCTGCATCGAATATTTAAATTGGGACTATGGACAGAGATCCGGGAGTTTTCCCCCTGGACTGCATCACATATTAAAATTGGGACTGTGGACAGAGATCCGGGAGCTTTCCCCCTGTACTGCATTGCATGGCAAATTCTGAGTGACGGACTGAGTTCCGGTAGTTTTATGATTGAGGAGATTTGAATCGAAAGATATAAATATATATATTGAAAAAAATAGCTGAAAAGCAATTATCTCCAGGAAAAGCTATGTCTAAAGGACTTCTTTCCGAAAGTACATTTGAAAAACATTTGCCTTGCAGAATGATGATATTTGAAAGAGCAGTACTTGGGAAAATATATTTTGAACATCACGTATTTTGATGATATTTGAAAGAGCAGTACTTGGGAAAATATATTTTGAACATCACATGTTTTGATGATATTTGAAAGAGCGGTACTTGGGAAAATATATTTTGAACATCACGTATTTTTATGATATTTGAAAGAGCAGTACTTGGGAAAGTATATTTTGAACATCACGTGTTTGATGATATTTGAAAGAGCAGTACTTTGAAAATATACTTTGAACATCACGTGTTTTGATGATATTTGAAAGAGCAGTACTTGGGAAAATATATTTTGAACATCACATGTTTTGATGATATTTGAAAGAGCAGTACTTGGGAAAATATATTTTGAACATAACATATTTTGATGATATTTGAAAGAGCAATACTTGGGAAAATATATTTTGAACATCACGTGTTTGATGATATTTGAAAGAGCAGTACTTGGAAAAATATATTTTGAACATCACATGCTTTGATGATATTTGAAAGAGCAGTACTTGGAAAAATATATTTTGAGCATCACGTGCTTTGGGAATAAATATTTTGAACATTACGTGATTTGATGATATTTGAAAGAGCAGTACTTGGGAAAATATATTTTGAAGATACTTGGAAAAGCAGTATTTGGGAAAGTGTATTCGAACACCCCCTATTTGAAGAGACTATGTTATAAAGATTTCTCTTTATAAAAATATATAAATATACATTCAGAGAAAGTATGTTTCAAAGAATAAACTTCTATATTATGAAATGATTATATCTTTAAAGTTTTTAAAATGAACTCACGATTTAAAGGTTTTCACTCGAAAGTTTGACCAGTTTTATTGAGTCATTGGCTAAGGCTTGATGTGAATAAATTGATGTAGTGCTGAGTTGCTTGTGTTTTGTTAGGTTGTAGTTCTCGCCAATTGATTGCATCCTTTCCATTCCCTTTTCATATTCCTATTATGATGTCCGTTGATCGTGATTATTGAATTTTCTTCTGTATTATTTGATCGTATTTTTAATTACATTGAGAAATCTTTAGATAGACATTTTGGTTCGATCATTTATACATATCGCCTTTTTTTAATTAGACCGGTGGTGTCTTGACTAGTCCTCGTCACTACTTCATCGAGGTTAGTCTTGATACTTACTGGGAACCGCTGTGGTGTGTTCAGACTACACTTCTGCATATTTTTTGTGTGCAGATCCAGGTTATCGTTGTTAGCAGTTGCGCAGATCATTGCTGAGGAGACTCAAGGTAACCTGTTGTTGCGTTCGCAGGCTTCGGAGTCACCTTCCTATTTTATTCTATTCAATTGTACTTACTTATTCCTAGACAATTGTATTTAGATTTGATAGAAGGATTTCGTAGAGCTTATGACTTGTATTTACCGGGTTTTGGAAAATTATAAAATCTGTCAAGATGTCTATATCGAGACTGTTATAATTCCTTTATTATTGTTGTTGTTTAGTAGAAATGTTAGGCTTACCTAGTCCCTAAGACTACGTGCCATCACGATACCCAACGGAGGAAAATTTGGGTTGTGACAGTTCTTTCACACACACTTGGGTCTTGAATATTTGAAGCTTTTGGTTGAGAATTTCTTACTCATTTATGCGCATTTCTTCAATTCCTTGCTTTGTATTGAATATCTAAGTGTGAAATATTTTTTCAACACTTGAATCTTGTTTATGGGAATATTCATATTTAAAGTGTGGATTAAATATCTTGTTGTGCTTATGTATTGCACTATTTTTATTTATTATGAAGTGAGTTATTGTTTCTTTAATTGTTCTTATTATTTATTGTTTCCAAAGGGATTAGATAATCCTAGGAATCGTCCATTTACTTCGAATTAATTTTGGAAAAGATAATTTGGGGTTGGGAAAGATTAATTAACAAGAACTTGAGGTTTTAACCCCCACTTTATAGATTCTACCTAGGGATAGGTTTGAACTACTTGTAGCTATATTCATGTATGTTTAATGTCTTAATTATTGTAGGGATAATTCAATTAGGAATTCTTGTTTGTTTTTGGAAGAAGCTAATATAAAATTATTACTCGAGGCTAATTAACATAAACTCGCTCATATTTGTAAAATCGTGAAATACATTGGAGTGTTACTTGAGTGTAATTCCCAATGCATCCATGCTTGTAGCCATTGAACATTTTACTTGCTTTCTAGGTTAAGTTTATATTCCACATTTAGCTATAATATATTCACAATCACATTTAAGTGTTTGGCTTATCATAATAAGTGATAATTCTCTTACACACCTAATTGCCTACATATTGTTCTCTGTAGGATTCGACCCCGACTCATATTTGGGTAAATTATATTGCATGTGACAGTATCCATTTACTTTTTAATAGTGGATTTGGATGTCATCAAGTGTCGCTTCATCACTTATTTTAATTAGAAGTTGTAAATAGTCTTGACACATTTCTTTGTGCTTGCAGGCCTCGGTATTGCATCATGGGCTTTCCTCTGAATCCGGAGGAGCACGAGGTTGAGGTCCGGGAGCTCATTGAGAAGAGGGATACTTACAAGCTTCTGTGTAAGAAGCTTCGGGGGGATTTGGAAGCGGCTCAAAGCGAGCATGTCGAGATGGCCGAATAGGTATTTCGAGTGGTTCCCGATAGTGAAGACGAATTGGGGATAGTGACTAACGATCCGATCCTGCAGGTCCGATAGAGGCTCGGACATATTGGGAAACTCAAGACACAAATAGATATGATACAAGCTGAGGCTAGAGAGTTCAACAAAAATATGTACATATTAGCCTCGAAAAAGGAAACCGTCCAAGCACAACTGGAGTCGGCCGAGACCCAGGTCCAAGATGCAAAAGAGAAGGCTCAGTGCAGGTCAAGAAAATCAGGGAGCTTCAAACCCAATTGAAATTGGCTATTTATAATAAGGAAAACTTGACCAATGAACTTGAGATGGCCAAATCTGAGGTGGCCGTGGCTAATACCAAAGCCGATGCTAAAGTACCCCAATTCAATGTCATTGTCGAGGCCATCCAGGTGCAGGCCAAGAGCATGGTGGATCATGCAAAGTGGAAATCTTGAAGGGAAGCCCTCGAGGGAGTTCATGCTCAGGACTTTGATATTCTAGCCGAAATCGAGAATGCCAAAGCAGAAGAAACCAGGGCCCGGAAGCTAGCCTTTCCCGAGGAAGATTTCGAGAGCTTGAGCAAGCCTGAAGACGGGGAAGGTCCCGAGGATCGAGATGTTGCCTCCGATGAATACCATGCCACTTAGGCCTTTACATTTCTTTTTCTTTCTTTTGCATCTTCTTGAGGCCGTTTCGGCCATAGTAAAAATTTTGTATCAGGCCATTCTGGCCTATGTAAAAAGATTATTGGGTAAATATATATATAAGGCTTTATTTCCCTTTTGGATCTCAAATTTTTGCTTTGTTTTATTACTTGTATTCACAAAGGTCGGAATACCTTAGCATAAAATAACTTAAGTTGTGTAAGTTCGAACAAACCATGCCGTTACATTATTCTTTTTTGAGGCGTCTTGGGTTCGGCGTTACCGGAACTTTCTCCCAAAGTAAGTAACTCAAATTATAGTTTGCCGAGGGTAGCCTTTAGAACCGGTTATGAAAATTTTGAAGGCCTATTTTTTGTTACAGTTCTCGGACATCTCCTGGCCGTGTTAATATAGTAGTAGCCTTTTCATTTGGGTGTAGTCCTGTGGTCTTTCTTTCCCGAGTTATCCAAGCTTGCCTAAGATAACATTCCCCGAGTGGGTATGGCCGTGGCCTATAAAATTCGAGGATTGCCTAATAGGTCTTGTGTCCCTAATGTTTAATAGCATGATCCATTCGAGCTTGTTTTCAGATGGCAGTCCCCGAGTGAGGGAGTGATCATATGAATTCTGATTACAGTCGGTCCTTGAGCTCGTTTCTTTTAAGAGATCGAAAGTGCCAAATTCTTTAAAGGATGTAAAGAGGGAATTTTTAAATATAATATGACTGCAAGGAAAGTACTTCTCCTTATTCTCGTGATAAACAGTTATACGTGCGTACATGTTTTATGTCAGGGCTCGAGCAATCTACATGGGCATGGTTCGTCTGATCGTTTGTCCCTTACAACAAATACTACTTATCGAGACCTTTCCATTTCCTTGCTAAAGAAATTCGATATACGACGGTAATGCCCCATAGTATTCGAGGTTGATTGTACAGAAACCTCGGATACTATAAAGACAATCTTCGACGCCGAGGCGTGTTCGGCTTTCAATTCTAAGTTAGCACGATCCATTGTTGCCTCGTTAAAACCTTGCCGAAAAACCCATTTGGGACAAAACCAATCTAAGGAAAAAAGAGTGTAATGTGTGCTTTCAGACGTAAAACTTCGTGCTGCTTCCTGTCGATCACCTGCAAGTGTTAGTCAAAAAATAAAAAGAAATGAATGGGGTCATACCTTAGAAGTAACAACGTTTTAGGTGAGTTACATTCCAATTGCTCGATATTTGTTCTCCGTTTCATCATTCCGAGATTATAGGATCTTTTCCTGGTGACCTCAAGAATCTGGTACGGTCCTTCCCAGTTCGTACCCAACTTCCTGTCATTTGGTTTCCAGGTGTTCAGCATGACTTTCCTTAGTACTAATCCCTCGGCATTAAAGTATCGAAGGTTGGCCTTTCGATTATAATACCTATCGATCCGCTGCTTTTGGGCCGCCAATTGGACAAGGGCGGCTTCACGCCTTTCATCCAATAGTTCCAGGCTCATATTCATGGCCTCGTCATTTGATTCCTTTATTGCATAATAGAATATGATACTTGGCTCCCCAACTTTAACCGATATTAGAGCTTCGGTGCCGTAAACCAATAAGAACGTGGTAGCCTTGGCACTAGACTTCGAGTTTGTGTGGTATGCCTAAAGAACTTCAGGCAGAATTTCTTTCCATTTTCCCTTGGCATCGGTCAACCTTTTCATTAGGTTTTGGATTATGGTTTTGTTGGTCGATTCGGCTTGTCCGTTCCCACTGGGGTGATAAGGTGGGGACAAGATCCTTTTGATCTTATGATCTTCGAGAAACTTGGTCACTTCATTGCCGACAAATTATTTCCTGTTGTCACATACGATTTCGGATGGCGTCCCGAACCGACATATGATGTGATCCCAAATGAAGTCGATGACTTCTTTCTCCCTGAATTTCTCGTATGCCTGGGTTTCAACCCACTTAGAAAAATAGTCAGTGATAAATAATATGAATTGAGCCTTACCTGTTGCCCATGTAAGAGGGCCAACAATGTCCATTCCCCACTTCATGAACGGCCACGGAAACATGACTGAATGTAGTTGTTCTCCGGGTTAATGAATCATCTGCCAACATTTGAGATTTAATGGCCGTCTAGGATCGATACTCAATATCATACCCGCTGATTTCTATGGCCCATTTGTCCAATCGCCCCGAGAGTTTGGGCTTATGCATTATATTTTTGCAATGGGTAAGTTATCACAACACATATAGGGTGGCACTGAAAGTACGATTTTAGTTTCCTAGAGGCGCTTAGTAAAGCGAGCACTAGTTTTTCTAAGTGAGGATATCTAGTTTCGGCCTCCCATATGGTCCGTCTAACTTAATAAATCAGAAATTGCGTATCTTTCTCCTTCCGAACTAGGACTCCACTTACCGCTACCTCCGATACTACCAAATACAAGTATAGTTGTTCGTCCGCCTTTGGTGTGTGAATCAGAGGAAGGCTCGATAGGTATCACTTGATTTCTTCCAAGGCTCGTTGGAATTTCAGGGACCATGAGAAGTTGTTTTTCTTCTTCAGCAACGAGAAAAATCGATGACACTTGTCGGAGGACCTCGAGATGAATCGCCCCGGGGCGGTTATGCACCCGATTAGCCTTTGCACGACCTTCACGTTGTCCACTATCATGATATTTTTGATGGCTTTGTTCTTGTCGGGGTTGATCTCGATTCCCCGGTTAGATACCATTAATTTGATAAAGTTACCTAACCCGACTCTGGACGCGTATTTTTTCAGATTCAACTTCATGTTGTACTTTTTCAGTATACTGAAGGTTTCCTGCAAATGCTTTAAATGGACCGATGCTCGCAGAGACTTAACTAGCATATCATCAATGTAAACTTCCATATATTTCCCTTTTTTTTTTCGGACATTCGGTTTACTAGGCGTTAGTAAGTGGCACCAGCAATTTTAACCCAAATGGCATTACGTTATAACAGTATGTACCATACTTAGTGATGAATGATGTTTTTTCTTGGTCATCGGATTTCATTCGTATATGTGGTACCGGGAGTAGGCATCGAGAAATTTGAGTATCTCGTGGTCGGCCTGGGCATCGATCATTCGATCGATGTTAGTCAAAGGGAAAGAGTCTTTGGGGCATGCCTTATTTAAATCCGTGTAATCCACATACATTCTCAATTTATTCCCTTTTTTATGGACTGCCACTACGTTCTCTAGCCATTCCGGGTACTTGACTTCACGGATGGACCCTATTTTAAGGAGTTTAGTTACCTTGTCCTTGATGAAAGCATGCTTGATCTCGAACTCTGGTCTCCTTTTCTGCTTGATCGAATGGAATTTCGGGTCCAGGATTAGTTTATGAGTGGTGATCTCCGATGGGATCCCTGTCATATCGAGATGTGACCAAACAAAACAATCCATGTTAGCAAATAGAAATTAAATGAGTTTTTTTCCTGAGCTCGGGAGTTAATCCTGTGCCCGGGTATACCTTTCGATCGGGCAGATGTTCAATTAGTATAACTTGATCCAAGTCTTCGACCGATGATTTGGTAGCGTCGGAGTCATCGGGGACTATGAAGGATCTAGGAACCCCGTAATCATCATCTTTGTCAGTCCCCTGCTTGTCCTGTTGGGTCGAGGCCGACATCGGTGATTGCTATTTGGCTTCCCGTTTTGATTTCGAATCTTGCTCCTTTTTCGATGAGAGTGTCGATACTGGGATTACTTCATCGACGACAAACATTTCCTTTCGGGCGGTTTTCTCCCCGTAGATCATTTTAATTCCCTATGGTGTCGGGAATTTTAACACCTGGTGAAGGGTCGAGGGTACAACTCTCATGTTGTGGATCCACGGTCTCCCGAACAAAGCGTTATACCTCATGTCCCCCTCGATCACATAAAATATGGTCTCTTGGATAATTCCGACTGCGTTTACCGGCAATGTTATTTCTCCCTTAGTGGTTTCGCAAGCCATGTTGAACCTGTTTAGCACTCGGGTTGCTGGTACGAATTGGTCATGTAGGTTGAGTTGTTGTACGACTCTAGATAGAATGATGTTGGCCGATGTCACGATCCAAAATCCATAAGGTCGTGATGGCGCTGGACACCATTGTCAGGCAAGCCAATCATTAAATAGTTAAGTTAAATTTTCCCATTTTAGCATTTTTGAAATCGTTACCTTTCACTTTATTACATAATAACTGAAGAAAATATGCTAAGTAAATATGGCAGTTTAATATTCCATTTTTATAAAATACATCCCAAAGACATCCCAGAACCCGGTGACACAAATACATGACCCAAATTATATAAACTCTACCTGTAGCTTTACTAGTTCAAATATACAATTTGCTATAAATTCCATGCTCAAATTCGTGGTAGACATCCAAAATACAATTTCTAGGTTTTCTTCAAGATTTCCCAAATTTCCACAATTTTTCATGTTCAAATCCATCCATATACCTTGTATTTAACGTGAGATGAGTTGGAATAACTTACCTTGTGATCCTTCACGAAAATCCCTCCTTGAAGCTCCCCACAATTGCCCATGCCAAATGAAATTAGGAGGAGAAATTGCAAAATTCTCGTTTTAAAAACATTCTGCCTAGGCCTATTTTCGCACCTGCGATCCAATCTTCGCACCTGCGCTCCCGCAGGTGCGCCCAAACTTCCGCACCTGCGGCTTCCTCAGCTCCACCCAAGACTCGCACATGCGCCCCATTGTCCGCATCTGCGACTTCGCAGGTGCGGAAATTGCATCGCACCTGCGCTCCCGCAGGTGCGCCCAAACTTCCGCACCTGCGGCTTCCTCAGCTCCACCCAAGACTCGCACATGCGCCCCATTGTCCGCATCTGCGACTTCGCAGGTGCGGAAATTGCATCGCACCTGCGCTCCCGCAGGTGCGCCCAAACTTCCGCACCTGCGGCTTCCTCAGCTCCACCCAAGACTCGCACATGCGCCCCATTGTCCGCATCTGCGACTTCGCAGGTGCGGAAATTGCATCGCACCTGCGCTCCCAGCCAAGCCAGCCAAATATCGCACCTGCGGTGCCAAAGCTGCACCTGAGGTCCAAGCCTCGTAGGTGTCACACCATATGACAGCAACTTCAGCTTTTCTCAACTTCAAATATTGATCTGTTAACCACCCGCAATCCACCCGAGGCCCCCGTGACCCCTTCCTATTACACCAACATGTTCCAAAACATAATGCGGACTTGCTTGAGGCCTCAAATCACATCAAACAATGCCGAAATCACAAATTGCACTAAAATTCAAACTTTATGAACTTGAAATTTCCAACTTCTACATCCGATGCCAAAACCTATCAAATCACAACCGATTGACCCCAGATTTCGCACACAAGTCATATTCGACATTAAGGACATGTTCCAACTTTCAGAATCGCATTCCGACCCCGATATCAAAATTTTCACTTCTGGTCGGATTTCTCAAAAACCTTCAAATTTTTATCTTTAGCCAAATGACTTCAAAATAACCTACGGACAACTGAATTCACTTTCGATCGTGCTCCGAACTTCAGAATCACCATACAAAGCTATTCCTAGGCTCGGAATCCCAAACGGACATCAATAACATTGAAATGCCTTACAGCCCATACTTATGAAATTCTTCTAAAATGCTATCTTCCTAATATGCGCCGAAACGTTCCAGGTTATCCAAAGCCCGATCCTAATACGCCCAAGTACGAAATCATCATATGAACCTGCAGGAACCTTCAAATCCTGATTTGGAAGCCATTTACGAAGAATTCCAATCTTAGTCCATTTTTCCAACTTAAAGCTTCTGAAATGAGAATTTTCCTTCCAATTTTACTCCGAACTTCCCGCAATTCAATTCCGACCATGCCCACGGGTCATAATACCTGAAAGGGAGCTGCTCAAGACTTCAAACTGTTGAACGATGCGCTAGAGTTCAAAATGACCGGTCGGGTCGTTACATTCTCCCCCACTTAAATAGACGTTCGTCCTCGAACGTGCTAAGAACTGCTCTGGAGTTATCTGAAATCACTATTTACACTTCGCGCACCTGCCCGTGCTACCACAACCCAGCTGAGCACATTAGCTTGATCAAATCTGAAGATCTCTTCTTTTATCCATATAATAAGCTCACAGTCAAGTTCCAACACCTGAAATTTCTCTGCCAGGCCTAGCTCCATTATATAAACACCGTATCAACTACCACACGATGTACCAGAACATGACTCATACTTTTGCTGAACCAGCACCATGCACCGCATAATTCATCATCTAGCCAGCATGACATTCCCTGAACCTTAATAGCCAAAATTCTATGAATCTGATGCTCCCAATGCACCTTATAATATATATATACGTACATCCTGCTATAATGCTGACGATACCACCACAACGGAGGAGACGTGTAGAAATTCATAACCAACTGCCGAGTTAACAAATCATTGAATATCTCCTCTTGACTAGAACCATCACCTCATTATGAACCGAATAATGGTATTTGTCCTTTAATATACTTCACAAAATCTTATCGCATTGAATCCCTGGTCCAATAATCTCGTCTCACCCAGTATGAACTGCTCAGACAGCAAATCACCCCAAACATGGCCAACAGTCTCACATGATACCACATCGCGCCAATAGGCCACTACTCGAACATGATACATAAGAAATGACTCAGGAAGGGACTACTCAACTCACGCAACTAATATGAACTTTCCTCAGAAAATAGGAAGTAAAATACAAGAAAAATAAATATAGGAACCTTACTCATCATCACACTATTGCGGCATGCAACCCGATCCAAATAACATACCCGTGGTGGCGTGCCACCCGATCCACACATGAAACTTACATAAGGATATACACACCGAGCTAAGTTACTCATTACTACAAAAATACTGAATACTGGTCACAAGCACGCTAAGTGCATAATACCATCCAGGGGAGACTGATAAAGCCATATGCTACAAAACTCAAGCACAACTGAGGTGCGATATATATATATATATATATATATATATATATATATATATTCTCTGGATCTCAAGAGCTCTCCTGCTCAAATAACATTATCACTATGCTGAATCTTAACAGATAGGAATTTCTCAAGCCGTTTCACAACTCACACGGCACAATCATAATATTACATGAATTTGATGAAGACGGAACAATCACTTGATATTCCAACACCCCTCCTTGAGGAGCGCAATACTGAGATGAATACATCTGCCTCACATGAAGCCCGTAATCCTGTTTAAACCCATTCACACACTTCAAGATGATTCTTCTCGCACCGAACTATGCTAATAGCTTTTACCTGGGTCCATATTAACCCACTTCCTCTCATAACATGCAAGAACAACCATCATAGCCGAGACAAACACCCCATAATCACAATACATGCAAATCCTTAAGTAGTAGTCTATACCACCATAACCCTTCCGGGATCCGCCTACCCCTGACAGGCCATAGCACTCAAATGCTCCCACATGAAATCTATCACGATGACCGACAAGCCTCGCACATACCGGCCCAAACCACATGCATAATTTAATTACACTGACGAAACTGATCACTGCTGTAAGTGCACCATTCAACTATAGCTAACCACTTTATCTTCTTTCAGTCAACTTCAATTGCCTCGGAATATTGGAACTTCCTTCAACTCATAGCAAACTCAACCCTCACTCATCCCGAGTGACCTTGATTCACGAGACCGTGCTGCCTAAATCCCGCAACCCGTCTCATACCCTCTTGATAATCTTTCTACAAGCCGGAGTTTATTTCTCTCACTCCTCCAATACTATCCTGCACGCTGAAAATAACATGGAACACTCCAATTATTTTTCCTTTCTCAGGAATTATACTGCAAAAGCTCGACTCTTAATCATACTGCTACCTGAAACCCTTAAACGCCGCATTCTTAACTTTCGAATTTATTAGGACCATTATTGAGAGTCACCCACTCTGACTGGCTCCGAATACAATCAACTCCAAGGCTCTTCTAGCACATGAACATCCTCTCAATGAAGTACATGACTGAGTCACTACCCTTACAACTCGCTTATGCCTTAAGCATAAATTCTGAATCTTTCAAAGCCTAACCCTGGTCCGACAGGGCCAACTTTTGCACTCATTCATCAAATCCCACGCACGATCACCATTTTACTCATTTCCCCTTAGCTGAAATAACTTGCCAACACACCGACAATCCGCAATCCTATGATAACACAATCCTGCAACCCAACTGCAGGTGGTGGGACTCCCCCACTTAGCCCGAAGCTACTCCTTGCACCACTCTAGACCCTGCTGAGATCCTTTCTCCTTTGTTAACATGATTTTTCTTAACCAATCCGTCCAATTCTTATGAATTCCCATGTCTGCATTCCCTAAATACTCAAATTCTCTAGCATCATTCACACCTTCTTCCTCCTACCGAATAGCCACTAGAATCCCTCATAGAAACTTACCAACCACATAACCGCTAACCTACTCACAGGAGATAACCCACCTGTGGAAATCACCAACTGACACCTTCCAACGACGTTGTACTGCACACTCTCTACAACATCAATACCCTATCATGCGCCCTTCTTCCTCTACCAACTTTACTAGTCGGTCCACTCTTCATGAGCGTCTATTAAATGCGCTACAACATCTTCAAATTCACCCCCACATCGCGTCCTTCTTCATCCCTAACAACTCCTCCCTTTTGTATCCAACCTTCCACTGAAATAACCCAAATTTCAACTTAAGCTCATAAACCCAATCACCATCCACTAAAACTCTCAAACTTTCCCTCAAGATAGGCAGTTGTCTTACCACTGAACTCCTCTGCTACACTGCCACTCTCCCACTTGTTAATCTCATACCTTTAAACAACTACCTGATTTCCATTCCTTACACCTGGCCTTTTAGAAAAGGGAACCACCGCCTAGCACTTTTCACATATCTTCTTTCATCGTATGTTGCCCAATTGCTGCCTCAATTAAATATCATTCTCTGCAGCTTTTAAACCAGCAATTTTCCACGACTTCAAACTCTCTGAAGATCATTTATCTCGAGCTGCCTTCATTAGAAACAACTATTCAGTCCTGAACCACCACGCACCATGATCTCTAACAACCTCTTCTTCAATACTACCTCACAACACTCTGACCCAATGCAATCGAAGAAACCATAGCACTGACAGACTTAACACATTCCATTCGATCAATGACGACTATATCACATCACAGGTGAATATCCCACCTCACTTGAAAACACCAAGTCTTACTGCTTTATCAATCCAAAACCTGACAATTTATAGTCCAAATGCCTTTCCTCTGCTGGAACTAAAATGCTGAAATCTCGAAATCACGCCCTGAGAAGACCTCCCTTCAAGACATTCATCACCCCCAACATATGGGCAAACATTCTATCATCATATCGACATAGCGCGATAACAAATCGTAAGCATCATCACAACCTCAGCATAACCTCAAGTCCTCAGAACCACAGCTACTGGCTGAAACAACATATTACTCTTTCGCAGAGCAACGACAATAGCCTCAATCAACTTCGTAGGGAGAAACATCCCGCACCACAACCATACCACCATTTCAATTCCTCAAATTCCTGATTCATAGCAAGCGCTTCGCGACGCGTAAGATTGAGTAGAAAGAAATGTAGGCATAAGCCTCGGAGAATCAAATCCCACGATGAGGAATCAAGAAGGGAAGTACTCCTAACAGCCCTGTAGCCTCTCGAAGATAAGTGCAAACGTCTCCGTACCGATCCGCAAGACTCTACTAAACTTGCTCATGACTCGTGAAACCTAAGGAAACCTAGAGCTCTGATACCATGTTGTCACGACCCGAAATTCATAAGGTCGTGATGGCGCCGGACACCATTGTCAGGCAAGCCAATCATTAAATAGTTCAGTTAAATTTTCCTGTTTTAGCATTTCTGAAATCATTACCTTTCACTTCATTACATAATAACTAAAGAAAATCCGTTAAGTAAATACGACAGTTTAATATTCCATTTTTATAAAATACATCCCAAACACATCCCAGAACCCAGTGACACAAGTACATGAGCCATTTCTAAGAATTTTACAAATTCTACAAAGCTTGTCCGAAATACAAATTGGACAAGGAATAAAAATGAGAATACTATACGTAGAGGAAGGCTCTGCCGACTTCGGGTCGTCTCCGAGTGATGCATCTCATCTAAGTCTTCAAGTCATCCATATTGATATGAAGTTACCTATGCAACAAAATGCACAGCAAGTCTAGCATGAGTACAAAAGACAATGTGTACTCAGTAAGTATCTCACCTAACCTCAGATAGGTAGTGACGAGAGGTCGACCTGACACTCACTAAGGTCCAACAAAATAATTTAACAAGATATGATATCAGTAATAGGAATACGAGGATGATAAAAACAGTAAACATTAAAGATAACTGTAATTCAAATAAATACTGAAAGTAAATAAACAATTACTACTTTATTTTTGCCCCTAATATCTTTAATAAACAATTACTTCTTCATTTTCCCCCAAATATCTTAAATAAACAACTACTTCTTCATTTCCCCCCAAATATCTTAAATGAACAATTACTTCTTCATTTTCCCCCAAATATCTTGTCACTTCAAAATCCATGAAATCATTAACAATTTAGCATGCGCATACGGGATAAGGAAAACCGGCCTGAGCCATCATAATAATCATATATGTGCACTGCTGAGGGTCGAACGACCTGAACCATAATATATCTTTCAATCTCGCCGTGGCGTACGGCCCGCTCCCATGAGAGTGGGGGAAATAGCACTCCGCTCGCGGAATATAAATTGCGAAGCGGTCACATGCACACACAATATTAACCATAATGTATCTTTCAATCTCGTCGTGGCATACGGACCGCTCCCATGAGAGTGGGGGAAATAACACTCCGCTCGTGGAATGTAAATTGCGAAGCGGTCACACACGGTCATGCACAATCAATAGTCCACCCCGACTACATCGGGAAACAAATACTCAAGTAAATGAAAATTTTCTCTTTTAAAAGTCACAAAAATAGTATTTAAATCTTTTCTCGAAATTCATTTGCCAAGTTTATAATATTCAATAATATAACCTTATCAGGAATACAATTATCCACGGAGGAGTAAATTCTCTTTCTAGATGATTAAGAAAGGTACGCTCTAGTCTTCTTAGGAAATAAATTACTGATTCAATAGCATTAACAATCTAATAATATTGGCAGGATCACATGTACAACACGTAAGGCATGCTAGTGGGTCCTAGACTACCCGGACATGGAATAATAGTAGCTACGCACGGACTCCCATCACCTCGTGCATACGTAGCCCCCGCAGATAGTAGCACATATTTAATTAGTTCACCTGGGGGGACAATTCCCTCTCACAAAGTTAGAAAGGAGACTTACCTCGATCCGAAATTCCATAACCGGCTTCCAAGCCCTTCCGACGACTCCAATGGACGCACAACGCCCCAAAACTATCCAAATAACGACAAACCAATGAAAATATACTCTAATATTTGCAACAATTCAAATTATATAAATTTCCAACTCCGCTCAAGGAATCGACCAAAATGCCTTCGGGCTCACGTGCCCGGATTCTGAAATTTCTCGAAGATAAACTACCTGTAGCTTTACTAGTTCAAATATACAATTTAATCTAAATTCTATGCTCAAATTCGTGGTAGACATCCAAAATACAATTTCTAGGTTTTCTTCAAGATTTCCCAATTTTTCATAATTTTTCATGTTCAAATCCATCCATATACCTTGTATTTAACTTGAGATGAGTTGGAATAAATTACCTTGTGATCCTTGACGAAAATCCCTCCTTGAAGCTCCTCACAATCCCCCATGCCAAATGAAATTAGGAGGAGAAAATGGAAAAATTCTCGTTTTAAAAATATTCTGCCCATGCGTATTTTCGCACATGCGATCCAATCTTCGCACCTGCGCTCCCGCAGGTGCGCCCAAACTTTCGCAACTGCGGCTTCCTCAGCTCCAGCCAAAACTCGCACTTGCGCCCCATTGTCCGCATCTGCGACTTTGCAGGTGCGGAAATTGCATCGCACCTGCGCTCCCAGCCAAGCCAGCCAAATATCGCACCTGCGGCTCCAAAGCCGCACCTGCGGCCCAAGCCTCGCAGGTCGGTCACACCAGATGACAGCACTTCAGCTTTTCTCAACTTCAATTATTGATCTGTTAACCACCCGGAATCAACCCAAGGCCCCCGGGACCCCGTCTAATTACACCAACCTGTTGCAAAACATAATGCAGTTTTCTCGAGGCCTCAAATCACATCAAACAACGCCAAAATCACAAATTGCACTAAAATTCAAACTTTATTAACTTGAAATTTCTAACTTTTACATCCAATGTAGAAACCTATCAAATCACAATCGATTGACCCCAAATTTTGCACACAAGTCATATTCGACATTACGGACATGTTCCAACTTTCGAAATCGCATTCCGACCCCGATATCAAAATTTCCACTTCTGATCGGATTTCTCAAAAACCTTCAAATTTCTATCTTTAGCCAAATGACTTTAAAATAACCTATGGACATCCGAATTCACTTCCAATCGCGCTCCCAACTCCAGAATCACCATACGAAGTTATTCCCAGGCTTGGAATCCCAAATGAACATCAATAACACTGAAATTCCTTACCGCCCAAACTTATGAAATTCTTCTAAAATGCTATCTTCCATAATATGCGCCGAAACTCTCCCGGGTTATCCAAAGCCCGATCCGGACATACGCCCAAGTCCGAAATCATCATACGAACCTGCAGGAACCTTGAAATCCTGATTCAGAGGTCATTTACTCAGAATTCCAATCATAGTCCATTTTTCCAACTTAAGGCTTCTGAAATGAGAATTTTCCTTCCAATTTGACTCCGAACTTCCCGCAATTCAACTCCGGCCATGACCACGGGTCATAATACCTGAAAGGGAGATGCTCAAGACTTCAAACCGCTAAACGACGCGCTAGAGTTCAAAACGACCGGTCGGGTCGTTACAGCCGAGCTACCTAGATTAATTAACACACGTTTAACTCGAGTTTTATTCATGAGTACAGATATTACTAGTGCATTATTATAGGGTTGTGTGATTCCTTCTGCATCTTCATCATTGAAAGATAGAGTTCCTTTTGGCATGTAATCTCGAGTATGTTTATCCCTTGTGATTGATACTTTGGTGCGCTTAAACATCGGACCTTGGGGAACATCGACACCTCCGATGATCATGTGAATGACGTGTTAAGGTTGCTCTTGCTCATTTTGTTTATTGGAATCCATGTTTCTGAAATGATTCTTGGCTCGATCGCTCAGGAACTTCCGAAGATGCCCGTTGTTGAATAATCGAGCTACTTCTTCTCTCAATTGCTGATAATATTTTGTTATGTGTCCATGGGTGCCATGATATTCGCATATTTGGTTGGCTAGATCGGTTTGTAGAGGTCGAGGCCATTTGGTATCTTTGATGCGTCCGATAGCTGGTAAGATGTATGTTGCATAAACATTAAAGTTGTATTCTGATAATCGAGGTGCTTCTTTGGGTACGATAGGCTTGTCGAAGTCGTTCTTTCTTATGAGCCCTTGAGAGCTCTGGCCTCGATCACTTCTCCTTTCATTTCGTATAGGATTTCGCCCAGATCCGCCGTTGCTGCGATCTCCACTATATGGCTAGTATCGATCTCTGTTTGACTTCGGTTCTCAATCGATATCCCTCTTAATTATGTCGACGGGTCTGATAGGATAAACGAACTCGGAAGGATCCTCGAGTTGGTCATCTTCGATTGATACCGATTATGCACATCGGCCCAAGTGACAGTCGGGTACTCTATCAAATTCTACTTCAATTACTACGAAGTCATCGAGCTTCGAACATTGAGTCCTCGGGTGAAAGCTTGAACTGTCTAATTGTCGGTGACTGGTGGCAGGTTCATCCGTTCCATTTGGAATTGGGTCACGAATTCTCTGAGCATTTCGTTGTCCTTCTGCAGGTTAGATTTTGATGGTTTTAACCTTGAAGGCTCCGGCGTGTGCCTTTACGAAAGAATCTGCAAGCATAGCGAACTAGTCAATAAAATTAGGTGGTAAATTGTGGTACCATATCATAGACCCCTTTGACAGGGTCTCTCCAAACTTTTTTAGCAAGACTAATTCGATTTCGTCATCCTCTAGATCATTCCCTTTGATAGAGAATGTGTAAGAGGTGACATGCTCGTTCAGATCTGTCGTTCCGTTGTATTTAGGAATCTCGAGCATTCGAAACTTCTTGGGGATCGTCTTTAGAGCCGCGCTTAGAGGGAAAGGCTTTTGCACGAACTTTTTGAAGTCCAGACCCTTCAATATCGATGGTGCCCCAAGATTTGATCTACCATGGAGTTGTAAAATTCCACCTTCTTATTGTTTGCCTCGATCTTCTTTTCCCATGACTCGATTCGTTTTGTCAACTCTTTGAGCATCTTCATGATTGCAGGGTCGGTCCCCAATTATTTCACGTTCGACTTCCTTGAAGTTGATTCGACCTTGTGGACAACTTCCTGGGATGGCTCGGGCTCGATCCTGCCCGGTTGGCGATACTGGTTTTGGAGCTGGGCTATCGCTGCCTGTTGAGCCTGCAACATTTTGAAGATTACTCGCAGGCTGATTTCGCCTTCTTCGCCTGCATGTGTGCTTTGAGCGGATAATCGAACATTCCTACGGACGCTGCCCTCGGGATCGACAGCCAAATTTGTGTTGATGGCTACATGTGAGCTGACGTCAACTAGACCTACAGTCAGAACTCCATCGAGATCGACCGGGGGTACGTGGTTCCTTAGTGCTATGTTGTCATTCTCGCTGTGGTGGCCGAAACCATTGTCAACGTGAAGGATGCCGACTGTGAGTTCGACATTTTGGTCTTGGAATAAAAAACACTCCAAAGAATAATTGTAAAAAGTGTGTGTTATGAAAGTTTGCACCAAATAATCACTATTATCCTTAGCCCCACGGTGGACGTCAAATTGTTTACCCTAAAAAATGGATAACAATTGAATTTATGCGCGATTTTAAGTATACGTGATATAACTTGGCACAAATTAAGAAGACAGACTAATATTGGAATTGACAATAAAAGAATAAATGCAAACCACACAAATCGGATAACTTTTGCCCTCGAGATCAATTACCTTTGAGCCAAAGATGTTTCAACTGCCGTATGAACAGAATAAGAAGATAATAAAAGCTAGAAAATGACAGTATATTTCTTTATGTTGCGTGAATATGATATCATTTATAGATGATCAAACCCCCTTTATATAGTAGGGGTGTCCTACTCTTGGTACAATTTTATACAAGGTAAAAATCTTATGATTTGCTAATTATTCAGCCCCTCCTTGATACGTGCCGAGATTTTCGTCGTGATCTACAACTGATCGCGAATACTTCGTCTTTCTGTTATTCAGCTTGGCAAATTTCCCTTCGTTCTCGCCTGGTCTCAGTTTTGCTTGGTCCCGGGGTCGACCTCACCTTTGTTCGATATAATTCGAGGTCGAACCTTAACCGATCATGTTCCAGTCTTGATAAGTCACATAAGGGGCGACCCCGATTTTGACCTTATACAACTTTCATAGGCATGGTCAATACATAAAGTGGGACTCAAATATTTGAATCCAAAGGTTGGATTCTTACATTACATATAACTTATAGTTAATAATTCAATTTTTCATAGCAGTTTTCAGCACTGAAATGCCTCATGATCTATGCTATTTGTACTTTATTAATAATATAATTAGTGGTGACTATTTTTTTTTTTTTTCTTCGCTTTTTTGTTGGGGTCAAATGAAGAACTCTCCCATTGGAAAAGTTTGCTAGTCGTACAAGATTAGTTAGGTCTATTGTACTTTTGCCCTTCTACGTCAATATTCAATAAAGTGACAAAAACAAAAGGGGAAGAGAAAATAAAATAAAAAGTACTGGTCCTACACTAGATTTCATTCTCTTTTTGCCTTTTTTACTTCGTCTGGCCTAATATTGACCCTATCAAGATTTAAACATAAAGAAAACGAAAAACAAGGTATATATTCTTAAGACAAGTTACAAAGTAGACTATCGATATAGGAGGAAAATACAAATGAACCTCTAGAGTAATTTCTCAAAACTCAGAGTATTTCTATATTAATAACATAAGGGTAATTTCTCAAGATATTCTAGGAGATATCTGTTTGGCAATAAAAAAAAAGGTATAAAGAAAGTTGAAAGAAAGTGTAATTTTATTTTGGAATTAGATCTATAATCTAATGATCGCAATTTAAGTGCAAGAGTATCAATCATGTCACAAGAATTCTGCAGCTTTTTTGGAACCAACTTGAGAAGTTAACAAATGGATGAGTATCGAAAGTTTCAACGGCTTGGAAAAAAGGAAATTGACGAAAAAAATCTCGACAACTTTTAGACTAGTCCTTTGGTTAAATTATAGTATTCACACCTTTTTTTCCTGGAAAAATCAGTCAACCATTCACAATTGTCAAAAAAAAAAAAAATCCGTTTTTCCTTGCGTTAGTTTCGTGAAATCAAATTTATGCTGTTTGACACTACTGCGATTTATTTGCTACTCATAATCTTATTTGACAAAAGAAATACGTCCTTTTAGTACTTTTGGAATATTTTAGTCAAGCTCATTATTCTGACTACGGATAGTACCAATTAAGTCATAAAACTACAGCAATGTAATAATTCTAAAAGTCGTACATAGAATTATCAGTTCGTGTAACTGAGAGGTCATGAGATCCACTTGTTTTCCCTCTTTGAGTCTTGCCCCTGGCCTCCTATACCCAAAAGTACGGACGGATATTCGGTAATTTGGTTCGATATTAAAAACTTCGATTTGATAACTTGGTATTCGACTTATTAATTATGTATGTCAAATATCGTATTAAAGTAGTTTGGTACGGCTCGATATTTCTTAGTTTAGTTTCTACGATTTTGGTTTGATACATTAACAGAATAGATAATATTGATGGAGTGGACAGTAGACTGGATAACGTTTTCTGTTAGTATACTATATTTATAAAATAATTCTAGAGAAGGAAAATAATGTATAAATAGAAATGTAGAAGAAATAGAATTTAATCTGAGCTCACAGAATTTACAGTTTTCCCTTAAGGAACTTAATCCCCTCCTAGTACCCGAGGTTGTGGATTAGTTCTTTCACGACCCAAAATCCCTCCAAAGGAGTCGTGATGGCACCTAGTCTCTAAAACTAGGTAAGCCTGCATATACCGAAAAGATAACAGATCCTACTAAACAGCTGATGAACATGAACATGAAATTTCTAAGTATCCCAATAGTCTCAACATGATACAATAACCCAAAGTCGGTAGTACAAGTCATAAGTCTTTCTAGGAGTACATTTAAATAATGAATACATAATTGTTCCATAATAGAAGGAAATAATAGAAATACATACAAGAGAGAGTGACTTCGGAGCCTGGGAATGCTCGGCAGGTGTACCTTGAAGTTTCCAGCCACATCAATCATAAGTCTCAAAAACGACTCGATCCGAAGTACCTGGTTCTCAAAAAAAATGTTCAGAAATGTAGCATGAGTATACCACGGTGGTACCCAGTAAGTATCAAGCTTAACCTCGGTAGAGTAGTGACGAGGCTAGGCCAAGATACTCACTGAACATCTAATACTTGTGCAGAATATGACATAAAGCTAACAAGGAAGGAATATCAAAGAAAACGCCAATAGCATACATCAGATTACAAACAGTAGTAACCATAAGGGAAACACGAATGACAACGACAAATAACCAAGTAATTAAACAACAACGTAGTTGGGGTACAAATGAAGTATAAATGTAACTCGAGTAGGGAAATGATGTCACGTCAACCAATCAAGTCATTTCTAATGCACAATTTTAACAATCTCACTTCTCGTAATCTCATATCATAAATTACAACTTTCAAACATTTGACACACATGGCACCTTGTACCCACATCTTTCTACCTCACTTCACATGGCAGAATCTATGTGCTACTCGGTGTATGATATTGGTGTCAAATGCTAATTAGGATGTTCGCGAAATTTTATTTATATATCATAAAGTAAAAATTACAGTTTCTAGACCAAGTAGAAAATCAATGAGAATGATGAATTTATTTTAGAAATCATTTGCGTGAAGAAAAATAACATTTTCAAGTAAAATACAACATCGAATAAGCTATTGAAGTTAATATATAATTTATTAAATTCAAACATAATAACAATTCCATTTTATGTAAAATAGAAACCTAAACAGGCCAAAGAGATTAAGTTGAGAAATCAATTGAAGTAAAACATGACAACTATTAGGAATGGTAAGTACCGAAATAAACGGCAAGTTTTAACGTAAAAGTCACAAGGCACCATGATATTAATTTTTTTTATCTAAAAGCACTATATTACTAACACACTCAGCAGGACATAAGGTAATGACTTAACGTAATAAATTCATCTTGAAAGTCAATTTATCTGAATAATATTATTAGAAAAAGAACCCAGGAAGTGACGACAAGGCGATAATTCAATAACAATAATTCAATTGTCGGAAAAAAATAGTGAAGAAAAGGAAATACAAACCCTCAGAGTCTCGTACGAAAGAACCAAAGCTAATGCAACAAAACAGGGAATACAAACACAAAATATGTTGCGGCGCGCAACCCGATCCCACCATATAATACCAATATCATAATTCACCCTTATTTCACCATAACAATCCAACCTTATTTCACCTGTTGCGGCGTGCAACCCGATCCCACCGTATAATATCAATATCATAACAACAAATAAAATATGTTGCGGCACGCAACCCGATCCCACCATATGATATCAATACCATAATTCACCCTTCTTTAACTATAATAGTCAATCCTTATTTCACCTCTTGCGGCGTACAACCCGATCCCACCGTATAATAACAATATCACAATATAAACATCCTCCAATATCATAATGACGCGGAAATGCCATAAGCCTCAACATCATCCCATGCAGGATCTCAGACCTTAATCCTGTATAAATTTTGGGGAACCTTTCAATACCTTGTACATACATCCCAGGAAAAATCTGACAAAACCTTACTCTGAAAGCTGCTCGCCGATAGTGAACTCCCCCACTTGGCACGAAGCCATAAGACACCACATCCAATGATCCACCAACTCGTGACAGCCGAACTCACTTCCTCCAATGCCTTGAATGATAATATGTACCCTTAACTGAGTAGAAATCCCATACGAACCACAGTCTTTAAGCCACCAACTATCCTCAATCAACATCCACCTCGTGACCCTACCACGATCTCGACCACTAGCAACCAATTAAACCTTCCCAAGCTCGCACTTATCAACCAGATGTCAGACCCGCTGCACCCCCATGTGAACAACTGAATAGTCTCTAAATACCTCTACGTCCTCGGTCTGGACGACACGTTGAGACAATGTTTGAGCATACATGGCTCCCTCGTAGCCCATCCACAGCATCAGGAGCAGTCGATGCCTAGTTGATATCGAGTGCGTGATATGATATATGAGTGGATGCAAAAGGAACATTAGATATATGATTTTCGTTGAATCAATGCCGTATGATAAGGAATGAAAGAGATGGAATTTCTTAATAGTTTTCTTAGCCTCTCGAAGATAAGTACAAACGTCTCCGTACCGATCCGAAAGACTCTACTAATCCTGCTTATGAATCGTATCACCTATGAACCTATAGCTCTGATACCAACTTGTCACGACCCAAAATCCTTCTAAATGAGTTGTGATGGCACCTAGTCTCTAAAACTAGGTAAGCCTAACATATACTGAAAAGATAACAGATCCTACTAAACAGCTCATGAACATGAACAAAAAATTTCTAAATATCCCAATAGTCTCAACATGATACAATAACCCAAAATCAGTAGTACAAGCCATAAGCCTTTCTAAGAGTACATTTAAATAATGAATACATCATTGTTCTGTAATAGAAGGAAATAATGGAAATAAATACAATAGAGGGTGACTTCAGATCCTGCAAACTCCCGACAGGTGTACCTTGAAGTCTCAAGCCACATCAAGCATAAGTCTCAAAATGACTCGATGCGAAGTACCTGGTTCTGCACAAAAAATATGCAGAAGCATAGCATGAGTACACCACAGTGGTACTCAGTAACTAACAAGTCTAACCTTAGTAGAGTAATGACGAGGCTAGGCCAAGACACTCACTAAACATCTAAACTTGTGCAGGATTTGACATAAAGATAACAAGGAAGGAATATCAAAGAAACGCCAATAACATACATAAATCAGATTACAAACAGTAGTAACGATAAGGGAAACACGAATGGCAACGAAAAATAACCAAGTAATTAAACAACAATGTACTTGGGGGTACATATGAAGTATGAATGTACTTGAGTAGGGAAAACGATGTCAAGTAAACCAATCAAGTCATTTCTAATGCACAATTTCAACAATCCCACTTCTCGTAATCGCATATCATAAATTACAACTTCCAAACCTTTGACACACATGGAACCTTGTGCCCCCATCTTTCCATCTCACTTCGTACGGTAGAATCCACGTGCTACTCGATGTATAATATATGTGTCAAATGCTACTTAGGATGTTCACAAGATTTTATTTATATATCATTAAATAAAAATTACAGTGTCTAGACCAAGTAGGAAATCAATGAGAATGATGAGTTTATTTTAGAAATCATTTGGGTGAAGAAAAATAACATTTTCAAGTAAGATACAACATCGAACAAGCTATTGAAGTTAATATAGAATATATTAAATTAAAACATAATAACTGTTCCTTTTTATGTAAAATAGAAACCCAAGACAGGGGAAGGAGATTAAATTGAGAATTCAATTGAAGTAAAACATGACAACTATTAGGAATGATAAGTACCGAAATAAACGACGAGTTTTAACGTAAAAGTCACACAAGGCAGCATGATGTTAATTCTTTTATCTAAAATCACTATATTACTAACACACTTAGTAGGACATGAGGTAATGACTTAATGTAGTAAATTCCCTTGAAAATCAATTTATCAGAATAATAGTATTCGAAAAAGAACTCAGGAAGTGACGGCAAGACGATAAGTCAATGACAATAACCCAATCCTCGAAAAAAAAATATAGTGAAGAACCAAAAATACAAATTCTCAGAGTCTCGTACGAAAGAACCAAATCCAATGCAACAAAATAGGGAATACAAACACAAAATATGTTGCGGCGCGCAACGCTATCCCACCATATAATATCAATATCATATTCACCATTATTTCACCATAACAGTCCACCCTTATTTCACTTGTTGCGGCGTGCAACCTGATCCCACCGTACAATATCAATATCATAACAATAAACAAAATATGTTGCGGCGTGCAACCCGATCCCACCATATGATATCAATATCATAATTCACCCTTATTTAACTGTCACGCTCCAACGTCGGGGAGTGCGATCGACGCTCAACCGAGTGAACCCGATCGAGCAAGCATGTTAGATACTTTCTATCCGCTCGCTTATGATTAAGAAAAGACGCATTTTCATTAGTTAAACAGTAGAGGGATCATATATACATAAATATTGCTAATTTATTTCTTTTTGTTACATCATTGTTAAGTTTTATAAATACATACATCTTATGATTTAGTGGAACAAAAGTCTAAAACACAACATAATCCATTTGACCTTCCTAGTAACAATATACAACCCACATAATGTCTACGGAGCCTCTAAAGATACCAAAATAGTGGAAAGATAGTGTCGGGGCAAGGCCCCGGCTATAACTCAAAGTGACTAAAACATAGCAAAAGATATAATACAAGTCCTCAGCATGAAGTGGGGCTCACCGGGTTCGCTGAGAAGAGGATGCACTATTGCCTGTGATCAACACTGTCTGCCACGGAACCACCTGCATCCATTTAAAGATGTAGCTCCCCCAACAAAAGGATACTGTCTAATAGTACTAGTATGAAAACTACACACCATCACAATAACATGAATAGTATTACAAGGGAAACAGTCAAGAAGGCAATATGAGTTGTACATAATAATAAAACATCAAGTTAAGGATCACTTAGATTTTTAGGTCAATTTCTATATTATTAGGTTGGATAGTCTTTAATGCCAATATGCCACAGTCCACAATACCACTGTGTTCTTACACGGATTCCGATCTAGGCCCGATTGACTAAGTCATCTCAATTGAGACATCAACTACATTCACTAGTTCACTCATAATACCACCGTGTTATTACACGGTGTCCGATCTCGGCCTAATCGGTTAAGACATCTCATTTGAGACATCAACTGCATTCATAATTTCACTCACAATCCCACCGTGTTATTACACGGAGTCCGATCTCGGCCCGATCGGCTAAGCCATCTCATTTGAGACATCAACCACATTCATAATTTCACTCACAATACCACCGTGTTATTACACTGAGTCAGATCTCGGCCCGATTGGCTCATCCATCTCATTTTATACATCAACCATTTCAATCGATCATCTTACTTCATATTTCTTTCCCATCTTATCGGCACATTAGCCCAAGTGGCTTTAATTATAAATTCGTTCTTGGCACTTGGCCTTATTTCATAAATAAGTTCTTTTCCGCATTCTAACATTATTATTATCGTCAATAACAACACGATTTTCATTCAAGACTTTTGATTTCACATGTGAGAAAATTTAGAATTCACGGCACATAGAGGATTTTCACACAATTTGGCATAACAATCTTTAATCAAATTCGACATGAAGTCTTGGAATTTTTGGCACACATGTTCCAAGTGTTAAGCATTTCTTCAGTTGATGAGATAACATGATGAAAGCATTGGAATACATCTTCCACTTATATTTTCAAAGCAAACACATTCGGGATAGCAATTTCTAAGACGATCAATTTGGGACTTACATCAATTTCATGAATACCATGGGATTCCATTTTTAAGAAGTGGGGATTTAGTCAACATACCTCAATTGAGCTTCTTAACACTTTAAGATGTTCCGGAATATTAGCAACTTCAATCCATTTTAGCAATATAGCAAAACTGAACCAAGATTAGGAAAACGATGATAATTCTAGCTCGCTTGAGCATTTCATCAAACACTATGTATGTATTAAGGTTTCATGCCCTTTTTTATGAAAGACTTCACCAACCCATACCCTATTATTTTCTATCTTTAACTCCCAACCTCCTCACATACCTAAGGAACATATGCATGCAAGGTAATCACTCCCATCCCCATGAATTACCTCACTAATGGCCCATTCTAGTAAAATTTTGAAATTAAGAGTTGGGTGATGGAATCTTACCTCTTAGGAAGAATATCTAGGTGCCTCTCTTGATAATCTTCAAGGTGTTAAGCAAGAATTGAAGAGAAAAATTGATAGAGATCACTTTATCCCTATAATACTCTCTTTCTCTCTCTAAAGATATCAGAAAAATTAGCCCACACTGGTCTAAGGTGGGTATGTTAACGAAATAGGGTCGGGTTTAAGAACCCCAAAAATGAAGCTCCGAAACAGGGTTTGGTCGCATATGCGACCACATAATGGTTATGCGGTCCGTGATATGTGGCCCTGGGAACATGGCTGGTCTGTTTCACTCTGCGGCCGTTATGCGGCCCGCAAACCTGTTCTACGGTCGCATAATGCACTGCAAAACCTCCCTCCGCAAAAGTCCAAGGACGATAGTGCGACCAAAGTGCGGACTGCAGAATGGTTATGCGGTCACATAATTGGCTGTGGAATTTACCTCAGAATTGGCCAAAAAGGTTGATGCACTCTGCGGCCATTCTGCGGCCACCAGAGTGATTATGCGGCCACATAATGGGCCACAGAAATGCTTAATTCTGCAAAAATATTTTCTTTAACTCCCAGCGTACTATTCAATCCAAAACGCCACGAAGAATTTCTACTATTATTAACCTCTACCCCTACTCCGTCGTCACGAAATCCCGATTTTTAGGAAAACTTTTATGGGGCCTTAAATTCACCATAACAGTGCACCCTTATTTCACTTCATTCGACGCGCAACCCGATCCCACCGTACAATAACAATATCACAATATAAATATCCTCTTTTATTTTACCACCTCCCTTGTTTCACATGTTGCGGCGTTCAACCCGATCCCACTTACAATAATTTAAATCAACAACAACAATTCAATAACTCCATTTACAAGAATTTCTTCAATCAAGGGTATCAACACACAACAACAAAGGAACCATATAAAACCCAACGGAATACAACAATTGTTACAAAATTGTCAGGGCAGGTAATGTACGTGATAACTAAGTATGCAATCACAGCAATTAGGACAGGTAGCAGATAAGCACAAAGACATAGAAGAAACTCAACAATTAAGAGGTAACAAGACAATAAGAAAGGCAATAACTTCAACCAAGGCATATAAGGTCAAATAATGAGTAAGAAGTACAGTAGGTGCTAACGGCGTCAAATAAAGCATGTAAGAATAGACTAACAACGAGATACCACATGTTATGACAATTCAATTAAAGGCATAGAAAGACACTAGACAATCTAAACCAGTCAAATACCACATATAGACCGTGTACCCACTCGTCACCTTGTGTACATGGCTTTCATGGAACAAGATAGCACAATTTACTCAATTCCTAAGGGGTAGTTTCCCCCACACAAAATTAGACAAGACACTTATCTCAATTCGGCTTACTCAATACTCCATTTAGATCTTCCTTTACCAATTCACCACCATTTGACTCAATCTAGCCAAAGACGACTTAAATACATCAAACAATGCAAGAAAAAACATTTTCAATTATCAAAACTATGATCCTTATACAATTTACAAAAAGTCAAACCCCCGAGCCCGGACCTCAAAATCCGATAAAATTTATAAAAATTCGAATACCCATTCCTATACGAGTTCAACCATATCAAAATTATCAATTTCTGACATCAATTTGTCCTTCAAATCATCATTTTTCATTTTGAAAGATTTTACAATTTGTTCCGAAATTTTTCCTTAGATTCTCATGAATTTGATGTTAAATCTAATGTGTAATCACAAAATACAATTGAAAATTGATTATAGGTACTTATACAATGATTTGGTATGAAAATCCTCCCACAAAATCGCCCTCCATCGAGGCTATGGTTTTAAAATATAACAAAATGAAGTAAATTCTCGGAATGCCCAGCTATTCGCAAGCTGCAGATGTCGCATTTTTGACAGGGGGTTCGCAAATGCGACCTTCGAAAATGCGGAAAAACATCGCAAATACGACCCCTGACAGACCATACGGAGATCGCATTTTCCATCAAACATTCGCAAATGCGAAGCAACAGTAGCCGCAAAAGCAAACTTTGTCTTCGCGAAAGCGGACAGACACACTTCGCAAATGCGAGATTCTTCGCAGAAGATAACTCTTCCCCAGAAGCCAAGGTTCACAAATGCGAGGCTTCTTCGCAAATGTGGCTACTGCATTTGTGACCAAAACATCGCAAATGTGATGAAACCAGAACCACCACTCAAACAATTTAACAAAAACAATCTGAAACCCATCTGAAACTCACACGAGCCCCCGAGGCTCCAAACCAAATACTCACACAAGTCTTAAAACATAACACGAACTTGCTCGTGCGATCAAAACACTAAAATAACCTCTAGAACAACGAATCGGATGCCGAAACACATAAAAATCACAATGAACTTCAAGAACTTCCAGAATCGCAACCAAGCGTCCGAACCATATCAAATAAACTCCAAATGACGCCAAATTTTGCAGGCAGATTCCAAATAACGAAACGGGTCTATTCGAAGTTCTGAAACCAAAATTTGAACTCGATAGACTTAATGTCGAACCATGATCAAACTTTGGAAAATTCAAAACCTTTAAATTGCCAACTTCTGTCATATGATGCCGAAACCTTTTTGAAACATCCAAATGAAATTTCGGGCATACGATCAAGTCGAAAATCACCATCCGGACCTATCGGAACCGTCAAAACTCTGATCCAAGGTCAAATACTAAAAAGTCAAACCTTGGTCAATTATTTAAACTAGGAACTACTCAATGAGAGTCACTCATTAAAATCCATTCTGAACTCCTCAAAAACCTAAGCCAATGATGGACGCAAGTTATAATACACTGTGTGATGCTACTCGTGATCTCAAACTATCGAGCCGGACACAATTTCTCAAAACGACCAGTCGAGCCATTACAATTTCCTCCCAGGATAGAATGGATTATACACTGGTGTAGCGGTACTTCAAACCCCAGTATTTCAACGAACACAAATGGCGGCAGCAAATCACACTTACATTGATTGATTTGTAAGTAAACAATGCAGAAAGGAATAGGAGAATTCAAAATTTTCGTAAGGAAAAAATCTGAGGGAATGGTCTGCTATTTATAGCCAACAGGTTAGGTTTAAATGAAGAGGTCAAACTCTTCAGAGTGATTGTTATGACTATTCGCGTAAGAATGGACGTTGCATAAATGACTATTAATGCAAAACAAAACTGGAAATCAAACCGTGGAGGAAATCAGAAGCCAAAGCAAAGCCGAGCGAGCGACGACGATGGCACGAGACATGCCTTCTTCTTAATTATTTAAGAGCTAGAAGAAGAGAAATTATATATATACCCATCAAATGTCTTTTCCTCCTCCAATATGGGATAATGTCCCTTTGTTAAGGGGAAACTCAAATATTTATTTTCCTTCTATTTCTCATTCACCCTCTTTTAATCTAAACCAACAACAACGATCCAGTATAGTCCCACAAGTGGGGTCTAGGGAGGGTAGTGTGTACGCAGACCTTACCTCTATCCCGATGGTATAGAGAGGCTATTTCCAGTAGACCTTCGGCTAAAAACTAAGCTAAACCAAGATTTAAAAACCCAACAGTTTCGATGTGCTAATTATATAGATCATATCCCACATATTACTTCGGTAAATATATTTATTGTGCATGCATTTAATTGTCATGAGGATTTCGAATGCTAAGAAAGTCTGTTCACTTAAAACTCTTGTATTCTATTGTCAATGGGACATTAAATTGAGATATATATTGATCTTTAAAAAATCCCATGTCTGTCTGAGCGCTAAGGTACTGCCCGTAAGTCTGCTTGAGGGCAAAGGGATTAGGGAATTAGAGGGCTTGGGGTGCTGGGCTTAGGCAAGTTATTGGTATAGAAAATAAAAATATAGTTGGGCTTGGACTTAAATATTTTGGTATTTCGATATACCAAAATACCAAAAAATCAATATAATATACCGTACTAATATACTGATATACCGCAATTTTTATACGAAATATACCGAAGTACCGAAAAAACCAAATTAATTCGATTCGGATTGAAATTCGATTTTCGAATTTTGTGACCACCCCTAGCCAAAACAACATAGTTCGTAAATATGAAAATAGTTATTACTAATGGAATCAAAAGAGAAAACTAACCAATAAGCTAGTTCTCCATTTATTTCAATGTAACATGATTTGATTGGGAAGCAGTTTAAGAAAAGACATAAATTTTTAAAACTTATAGCCTTAAATATGTTATAATATTTATGTGGCTATTAAAAGTTCTCACCAAAGATTAAATGGAAAGTATAAAATTAAATTGTTTACAAATATAAAAATGCTAAATCGTATAAGGTAAGAAGTTCACAAGTCTCGATCTAATGGTCCAGACTATAGAGAGATTATTCATTCCTTCAGTGCCCGTCGCATCACTGATCAATTACTATTTTTTAAATAAACTAATAAAAAATAGTCTCACATAAATTGAGAATAAAAAAGTACTTATTTTTTTTGTTTGGGGTGGGTGGGGTGGGGAGAGGTTTAAGGGCTAGGGGAAGATGTTTTGAGCGTAAGGGAGGGGGCATGTTGACTATGTAGCTGAAGAAAGGGATATTGGAACCAATGATCCTATAAAGATAATTGGTCCACTTTGTAAATATTAAAGTGAATATTTCAATGCAAGAGAGAATCAAATTTCTAAATGAAAGGTACTTAAAACAAGGGCTCCATTTGCCAAATTTTTTGCGCAAATATTATTTTTAGCCCGTGATCGAAATTATTAAAAGCATATAAATTTTATATTTTTTTACATATAACATACACAAATATGTGTATGNTATATATATATATATATATATATATATATATATATATATATATATATATATATATATATATATATATATATATATATATAAACTATTATTTTAAGAACGGCTATACAGTTTTATTTTACTAAAACATCAAGAAGAGATCTCATTGTCTGTCAAATTAGTAAATGCAAGCTAAAAAAATTTCATAAGGATGCTTCAACTACCACGACGATTACTCAAATGATGTCATTACCTAGTATTTTTTCGTTTGTAACGGGGAAATTACTTAATTATGTCTCTCAGAAGGTCATTCAACCAAAAATTTTAAAGTTTTGATGGCTAAATACCTATTTAACCCTCTAAATACTGATTTATCATATATTGCTTAGCCTGTTTATATTGTGTAGTTCAGTTGGTTTGGGTTCAGAGTGGTCATGGTGAGAATTGAGGCATTTAGTCTCTTAAAGTAGCCTAATAGTTGAAAAAGTCAACTGAGAGTTGACTTATTGATGAACGACCTCAGAATGCAGATTTTATGGCTCGGATAGCTTAGTTAGGTGATTTGGGACTTAGGAGTGTGTTCAGAATGGATTTTTGATGTTCGGTGTAGAATTAGGCTTGAATTTGCGAAAGTTAGTTTTTGGCGATTTCCGGTCGGCAGTGAAAAATAGGCTATCGGGGTCGGAATGGGATTCCGAAAGTTGGAACAGGTCTGTAATGTCATTTTGGTTATGTGTGTAAAATTTCAGATCAATCGGAGGTGTTTTGGTTGGTTTCGGCGTCGTTGGCAAAATTTGGAAGTTCAAAGTTCATAGGTTTGAATTTGATGTTATTTTGGTATTTTCATGTTGTTTTTGTTTATCGGGGTCGGAATGGGATTCCGGAAGTTGGAAAAGGTCCTTAATGTCATTTTGGTTATGTGTGCAAAATTTCAGATCAATCGGAGGCGTTTTGGTTAGTTTCGGCGTCGTTGGCAAAATTTGGAAGTTTCAAAGTTCATAGGTTTGAATTTGATGTAATTTTGGTGTTTTCATGTTGTTTTTGGTGTTTCGAAGGCTCGACTAAGTTTGAATAATGCTATGGGGTGTGTTAGTATGTTTGGTTGGGGCCCCGAGGGGCTCGGGATTTATTTCGGATGGTTGGCGGAGTTTTGAACTTAGGAAATTGCAACAAAAGGTTGTTGGTGTTGGCCGCACCTGCGATGGGTAGCCGCAGGTGCGACGCTGTGGGTGCGAAGGTCCATGCGCAGGTGCGACGCTGCGGGTGCGAAGGTCCATGCGCAGGTGCGAAAGGAGGCTAGGCAGGAGGAGTCCGCAGGTGCGAAGAGTTGGCCGCACCTATGAAGCCACGGGTGCGGAGAAAAGATCGCAGGTGCGAGAATTGGTCTGTTAGTGGGATTTTGCAGGTGCACACCTGGGACCGCAGGTATGATTAAAGGTTCGCAGGTGCGGATTTGCTGTGAAGAACAATATAAAAGAAAGCCTCCGAGAAATTTTGGTTATCTACCATTGTTGCATGCGGTTGGAGCTTATTTGAGGGCAATTTGAAGAGAGAATTCGTGGTTCTTCAGTGGAGGTAAGTTCCCGGGTTATTAAAGTTATTTCTATGCTATTTTGTTCGGATTAGGCTTGTAAATTGAAGGATTAAAGTAGAAAAAGTTTGGAAAAATGGTGGAGGCTTGGAAAATGTTTTTGGCGATTTGGATAGGCAATTGTGGTCCGATTGTGGTGTTTTTGGTATGTGTAGAATCTTGGGAGGGTGAGGTTTCTAGTGATATAAATTTTATCAAATTCCGAGACGTGGGCCCGAGGCTCGGGTTTGGCCGAATTTCGAGATTTTTGTATAAATTGATAGTTTTCGATTGGGTTGTGTTCCTTTAGTATATATTAATGATGTTAAACTTGTTTTGGTTAGATTCGGAGCAATCGAGAGCCAATTTTAGGAGCAAGAGCATAGCGGACTAGTACTGTGGCCCGGTAGAGGTAGGTAATGATTATAAATCTTGTCCTGAGGGTATGAAACCCCAGACTTCATATTTCTCACTGATTTTAGAATGACGCACATGTCAGATGACGTGTATGTGGCGCGCACTGATTTTTAGATTGGGCTTGGTCCTCTCCGTGGCAACTTTTGAGTTGCGTATTTTACTCTAAATTATATGTTAAATTTTTGTTCTAATGATTATTGCAATATTTGGGATATAAGCCATGTTTGGGGCCTCGTGCCGACTTTTTTAGACCCCTTGGGGGCTTTTTACTGCAATTTTCCTCACTGTTTATTGATGATTTCACTCAGTCACATTATTCTTACTATTTTCAAAACTCATCCTGATTTACACTACTTTGAGATTTAAAAATGATGTTTTGGGTCGAGTACCCCGTATTACTGATATGCCCGAGAGGCTTTTGAGAGGATCTGACTTTGTGAGGTCGAGGGCCTGATTATGAGGATATGATACGCCACGAGGTGGCTTGATATTAGCGCTTGGGCTGAAGGAGCCCCTCCGGAGTCTGTACACACCCCCAGTGAGCGCAGGTACCTACTGAGTGCTGAGTGATGAGTGATGAGTGATTGGGAGGCATGAGTGACCGTGAGGTGGCCCGAGGGCTGATACTGAGTAGTTGTGAGGTGCTGAGTGATGTTCTGCCCGAGGGGTGATTTATGATTCATGTTTTTGCCCGAGGGGATACTTATGATTTATTTCATTTTCATACTAAATTTTTCGGTCTGAAATTGTTGAAAATATACATTTTTCAAAGGATTTTTTCTGAAGTTGGTTTTAAGGCATGATGATTTCATATATCTATGTATATACTGTTGGAAAGAAAGGCTGTGCATATTGTGAATCGATGATACTGATTTTTATGTGTTTTCTTGCCGCTTAGACTTGATTTATTTTTATTACTACTGAGTTGGCATACTCACATTACTCCCTGTACCCCTGTGTGCAGATTCAGGTGCAGATACCGAGCATTAGCTATCTATTCCGTGCGGAGCCGGAGTGCGGGATATAAAGGTAGTTGTTCTGCGTTCGCAACATCTCTGTTTTCCCTTCTTTGTTGTATCTAGCTATTTATTCGGAGGTTTTGTATTATAATAGTATACCTTTTTGGAATATTTCTTTTAGATGCTCATGACATGTTGGCTCTAGGTTTTGGGGTTGATTGAACTGTTTACTGGCCAAATGTATTTAGTAAATTCTTTATATTTTATGAAATGCTTGAAATTGGTTGGGATTTTGAAAGAAACTGTAAATATGTGATTATTGGCTAGCTGAGTTCCATGATAGTCGTCATCACGGTCGGTTTAGGATTGGGGTCATGATAGTTTGGTATCAGAGCCTAGGTTACATAGGACTCAACGGTCATGAGCAGGTTTAGTAGAGTCTTGCGGATCGGTATGGAGACGTCTGTACTTGTCTTTGAGAGGCTGCAGAACTCTCAGGAAACATTTCTATCTTTCTTGAACTCTTTTGTGCTAATCTATTGATTCTTGAAATTTAAACTTACGTTGTTTCATTCTCTCACAGATGGTGAGGACACGCAATACCGATCAGGGTGACCAGGCACCATCTAAACCAGCAAGAGGTCGAGGTTGCGGTCGAGGCCGTGGTAGAGGTAGGGGCCAGCCCGCGCAGTAGCCGAGACAGTACCACAGGATCCCCCTATCGTTCAGGATCAGGTTTCCGCCGATGGTACTCCAGCGGGACAGGCTCAGGCACCGGCACTGCCTATTGTTATTTCGGGTCTTCAAGAGACCCTGTCTCAGATATTGACTGTGTGCACTAGTTTAGCTCAGGCAGTCACTCTGTCTTCTACTGCCACTGCAGCTCAGGCCGGGGGAGGCAATCAGACTCCAGCTGCCTAGACACCTGAGCAGGCTGTACGGGGTATTCAAGCACCGGGAGCAGCCCCAGCTCAGCCGGTTGCTCCGGTCTAGGATTATGTGGTCCCTGCTATGCCTGAGGACGAGCAGCGCAGGTTGGAGAGGTTCAGCAGACTTCAGCCTCTAACTTTCAGCGGTATAGAGGGCAAGGATGCCCAAGGGTTTCTAGATAAGTGCCAGAGGATACTACGTACTGCGGATATTTTGGAGACCAGTGGGGTCTCATTTGCTACATTTCAGTTTGCGTGTGCTGCTTTTACTTGGTGGGAGTCATTCGAGAGGCGTAGGCCGATTGGTTCAGCACCTCACACATGGAAGTAGTTCTCTACGATCTTTTTCGAGAAGTATGTTCCTCAGTCCCACTAAGAGGAGCAGCGCAGGCAGTTTGAGCAGCTGGGCCAGCAGAGTGGTCAGTTACTCAGTACGAGATGAGGTTTTTCGAGTTGGCTAGGCATGCTTTTGAGGTTGTCCCTACTGATAGGGAGAGGGTGAGGAGATTTGTAGATGGTCTTACTTATCAGCTCCGGCCATTTATGACTCGGGAGAGAGTATCAGATGCTTCATTCGATCAGGTTGTTGACATAGCTCGATATATTGAGTCAGTTCGCTGCCAAGAGCGGGAGGAGAGGGAGGCCAAGAGGCCTCGTGGATCGGGCAGTGCTAGTGGTGCTCCCTTCAGGGGGCAGCTTTAGCATGGTAGGGGTCGTTCATTCAAGCCTCCTCAGTCAGTCCGCCAAGCGTATAGTGGTGCATCTTCGGGGCATGTTCCCCGTGGTTCTCAGCCAGGCCATACTTCATTTGGTGCCCTCCCAGCTCAGAGTGCAGCTCGAGCACCACCAGTTCAGATTTCTCCTCTGCATGAGTCTTCCAGTGGTCGTTCTGGTGCCAGGGGTTTCTATCAGTCCCCGCCTCCAGCTCCAGGGAGTTGTTTTGAGTGTGGAGAGTTCGGGCACATGTGGAGGCAGTGTCCTGGTTGTCTCGGTGGTTCTTCTCAGCAGAGGGGCCAGCTCTCAACTTTATCTCCAGTTACTTCACCACCCGCCCAGGCAGCCAGGGGTGGTAGTCAGTCAGCCAGAGGCCGCCCTAGAGGGGGAGGTCAAGCAGGGGGAGTATGAATTTCTATCCACGCCAAATGCTATGGCCTTAGATGTCGTGATCAAAAGTATTGTCTCAGTCTGTTGCCGAGATGCTTTGGCTTTATTTGACCCTGGTTCTACATATTACTATGTTTCTTCATATTTTGCCCGTTTTCTAGATATGCCCCGTGAGTCTCTAGTCACCTCTGTTCATGTGTCGACTCCGGTGGGCGATACTGTTGTTGTGAACCGTATGTATCGGTCGTGCATGATATCTATTGGGGGTCTGGAGACCCGAGTGGACCTACTGTTACTCAGCATGGTCGATTTTGATGTGATATTGGGCATGGATTTGTTATCTCCGTGTCATGATGCTCTTGATTGTCACGCTAAGAGCGTGACCTTAGCTATGCCAGGATGTCCGAGGGTTGAGTGGGGAGGTTCTTCTGAGTATATGCCTAGCATTTTGATTTCCTACCTGAAGGCTCAACGCATGGTTGAGAAAATGTGTTTATCTTATCTAGATTTTGTGAGGGATGTCAGTGGTGAGACTCCCGCTATTGATTCGTTTCCTGTGGTCCGTGACTTTCCGGACGTGTTTCCTGCAGACCTGCCAGGGACATTGATTTTGGTATTGACTTGATGTCAGGCACCCAACCTATTTCTATTCCACCTTATCGTATGACACCAACGGAGCTAAAGTAATTAAAGGAGCAGCTTCAGGAACTCCTATAATAAGGGGTTCATTCAGCCTAGTGTGTCACCTTGGGGTGCACCGGTGTTGTTCGTGAAGAAGAAGGATGGGTCCATGCGTATGTGTATTGATTATCGGCAGCTGAACAGAGTTACGGTGAAGAACTCGTATCCCTTGCCTCGTATAGATGACTTGTTTGATCAGTTGCGGGGTGCCAGGGTATTTTCCAAGATTGACTTGCATTCCGGTTATCATCAGCTTAAGATTCGGGGGCCAGACATCCCGAAGACTGCTTTCAGGACTAGATATGGTCGTTATGAGTTCTTAGTTATGTCATTTGGGCTGACCAATGCCCCAGCATCCTTTATGCACTTGATGCACAGTGTATTTCGTCCTTATCTGGATTCTTTCGTCATCGTGTTTATTGACGATATCTTGGTATATTCCTGATATCGGGAGGATCATGAGCAGCATTTGAGAGTTGTGCTTCAGACCTTGAGAGAGAAGAGATGTATGCAAAAATTTTGAAGTGTGAATTCTGACTTGATTCAGTAGCATTCTTGGGACACGTGGTGTCCAGTGAGGGTATTTAGGTTGATCCGAAGAAGGTAGAGGCGGTGCGGAGTTGGCCTAGACTGTCTTCAGCTTCTGATATTCGCAGTTTCCTTGGTTTGGCAGGGTACTACCGTCGTTTCGTAGAGGGGTTTTCATCTATTGCAGCACCTATGACAAGACTGACCCAGAAGGGTGCTCAGTTCAGGTGGACTGAGGAGTGTGAGGAGAGCTTCCAGAAGCTCAAGTCAGCTTTGACTACAGCGCCGATATTGATTTTGCCTACGGGTTCAGGTTCTTATAAAGTTTACTATGATGCCTCGAAAGTTTGCCTTGGAGCGGTTCTGATGCAGGACGGTAGGGTGATTGCCTACGCGTCCAGGCAGTTGAAGGTGCACGAAAGGAATTATCCAGTGCACGATCTTGAGCTAGCAGCCATTTTTCACGCCTTGAAGATTTGGCGTCACTATTTGTATGGAGTGCATAGTGAGATTTTCATTGATCATCGTAGTTTGCAGCATCTCCTTAAGCAGAAGGATCTGAATTTCCATCAGAGGAGGTGGTTGGAGCTTCTCAAGTATTATGACCTCACTATTTTATATCATCCGGAAAAGGCCAATGTGGTGGCCGATGCGCTGAGTCGCAGAGCAGAGAGTTTGGGGAGTCTAGCCTACCTTCCAGTAGTAGAGCGTCCATTAGCCCTTGATGTTCAGGCCTTTGTGGGTCGGTTGGTGAGATCGGATCTATCAGAGACCCCACGGGTATTGGCTTGTGTAGCCTCCAGGTCTTCTCTTTACGATCAGATTAGAGCACGCCAGTATGATGATCCATATTTGCTTGTTCTTCAGGATAGGGTCCATTGCGGTGATGCCAGGGATGTGGTTATTTGTGATGATGGGGTCATGAGGATGCAGGGCCAGATTTGCGTGCCCAATGTAGATGGGCTTTGAGATTTGATTCTAGATGAGGCACATAGTTTGCGGTATTCCATCCATCCGGGTGCCGCAGAGATGTATCAGGATTTGAGGCAGCATTATTGGTGGATGCGGATGAAGAAAGATATTGTTGAGTTCATGGCTCGGTGTCTCAACTGTCAGCAGTTCAAGTATGAGCACTAGAGACCAGGTGGATTGCTTCAGAGATTTGATATTCCGGAGTGGAAGTGGGAGCGGATCACCATAGACTTCGTAGTTGGACCCCACGGACTTCGAGGAGGTTTGATGCTATATGGATTATTGTGGATCGGCTGACCAAGTCTGTGCACTTCATTCCTGTTGGTACTACTTATTCTTCGGAGCAGTTAGCTGGGATTTATATCAGGGAGATTATCCGATTGCATGGGGTCCCAGTTTCTATCATTTCCGACAGAGGTACTCAGTTCCCATCTCAGTTTTGGAGAGCCGTACAGAGAGAGTTGGGTACTCAGGTCGAGTTGAGCACAATGTTTCATCCTCAGACCGATGGGTAGTCGGAGCGGACCATTCAGATTTTGGAGGATATGTTGCGTGCTTGTGTGATTGACTTTGGTGGTTCATGGGACTAGTTTCTGCCACTAGCGGAGTTTACATATAATAACAGCTATCAGTCGAGTATCCAAATGGCTCCGTATGAGGCGTTATATGGTAGGAGGTGCAGATCTCTGGTTGGTTGGTTTGAGTCGGGTGAGGTTAGGCTATTGGGCACATGCTTGGTTCAGGATGTGTTGGTTAAGGCGAAGTTGATTCAGGAGCGGCTTTGCACGACGCAGTCTAGGCAGAAGAGTTATGCGGACCGGAAAGTCCGAGAGATGTCTTTCATTGTTGGGGATAAGGTGTTGCTGAAGGTGTCTCCCATGAAGGGTGTTATGATATTCGGGAAGATGGGAAAGCTGAGTCCCAGGTTCATTGGGCCATTTGAGGTGCTTCAGAGGGTTGGGGAGGTGTCTTATAGACTCGCTATGCCTCCCAGTTTAGCGAGTATTCATCCGGTGTTCCATGTTTCGATGCTCTGGAAATATGTTGGTGACCCGTCTCATGTTTTGGACTTCAGCACGGTTCAACTCCAGGGTGATATGTCATATGCGGTAGAGCTAGTGGCTATTTTGGGTCGACAGGTCAGAAAGCTGAGGTCTAAGGATATAGTTTCAGTGAAGGTTCAGTGGAGAGGGCAGTCGGTGGAGGATGCCACTTGGGAGACTGAGCGGTAGATGCGGGACAAATATCCTCACTTATTCGAGACTCTAGGTATGTTTCTAGACCCGTTCGAGGACAAACGTTTGTTTAAGAGGAGGAGGATGTAACGAGCCGGCCAGTCGTTCCGTGAGATTTACCCTGCTTCCCCCATTTCTTCTTTATCATATATTTCTTAGCCTGTTTATGTTGTGTTGGTTCAGTTGGTTTGGGTTCGGAGTGGTCATGGTGAGAATTGAGGCATTTAGTCTCTTAAAGTAGCCTAATAGTTGAAAAAGTCAACTGAGAGTTGACTTATTGGTGAACAACCTCGGAATGCAGATTTTATGCCTCGTATAGTTCGTTAGGTGATTTGGGTCTTAGGATTGTGTTCAGAATGGAGTTTTGATGTCCGGTGTAGAAATAGGCTTGAATTGACGAAAGTTAGTTTTTGGCGATTTCCGGTTGGCAATGGAAAATAGGCTATCGGGGTCGGAATGGGATTCCGGAAGTTGGAACAGGTTCGTAATGTCATTTTGGTTATGTGTGCAAAATTTCAGGTCAATCGGAGGTGTTTTGGTTGGTTTCGGCGTTGTAGGCAAAATTTGGAAGTTTCAAAGTTCATAGATTTAAATTTGATGTAATTTTGGTGTTTTATGTTGTTTTTGGTGTTTTGAAGGCTCGATTAAGTTTGAATAATGCTATGGGGTGTATTGGTATGTTTGGTTGGGGCCTTGAGGGGCTCGGGATTTATTTCGGATGGGTAGCCGCAGGTGCGACGCCGCGGGTAAGCAGGTGAGAAAGGAGGCCAGGCAGGAGGAGTCCGCAGGTGCGAAGAGTTGTCCGCACCTGCGAAGCCGCAAGTGTGGAGAAAATATCGTAGGTGTAAGAATTGGTCCGTTAGTGGGATTTCGCAGGTGCGCACCTGGGACCGCAGGTGCGGGTCCGCAGGTGCGGATTTGCTATGCAGAACAGTATAAAAGAAAGCCTCCGTGAAATTTTGGTCATTCTACCATTGTTGCATGCGGTTGGAGCTTATTTGAGGGCAATTTGAAGAGAGAATTTGTGGGTCTTCAGTGGAAATAAGTTTCCCGATTATTAAAGTCGTTTCTATGCTATTATGTTCGGATTAGGCTTGGAAATTGAAGGACTAAAGTAGAAAAAGTTTGGAAAAATGGGTGAAGGATTGGAAAATTCTTTTGGCAATTTGGGTAGGCAATTGTGGTCCGATTGTGGTGTTTTTGGTATGTGTAGAATCGTGGGAGGACGAGGTTTCTAGTGATGTAAATTTTATCGAATTCCGAGACGTGGGCCTGAGGCTCGGGTTTGGCCGAATTTTGAGATTTTTGTATAAATTGATAGTTTTCGATTGGGTTGTGTTCCTTTAGTATATATTAATGATGTTAAACTGGTTTTGGTTAGACTCGGAGCAATCGGGATCCAATTTGAGGGGCAAGAGCATAGCGGACTAGTATTGTGGCCCGGTAGAGGTAAGTAATGGTTATAAATCTTGTCCTGAGGGTATGAAACCCCGGACTTCATATTTCTCACTGATTTTAGAATGGCGCACATGTCGGATGACGAGTATGTGGCGTGCACCAAATTTTTGATTGGACTTGGTCCTCTCCGCAAAAACTATTGAGTTGCGTATTTTACTCTAAATCATAAGTTAAATTGTGTTCTAAAGATTATTTCAATATTTGGGCTATAAGCCATCTTTGGGGCCTCGTACCGACTTGTTTAGACCCCTTGGGGGATTTTTACTGCTATATTCCTCACTGTTTATTGATGATTTCACTCAGTCACATTGTTCCTACCGTTTTTGAAACTCAGCCTGATTTACACTACTTTGAGATCTAAAAATGATGTTTTGGGTCGAGTACCCCGTTTTACTGATACGCCCGAGGGGATTTTGAGAGGTTCTGACTAAGTGAGGCCGAGGGCCTGATTGTGAGGATATGATACGCCACGAGGTGGCTTGATATTAGCTCTTGGGCTGAAGGAGCCCCTCTGGAGTCTGTACACACCCCCAGTGAGCGCAGGTACCTACTGAGTATTGAGTGCTGAGTGCCGAGTGATGAGTGATTGGGAGGCATGAGTGACCGTGAGGTTGCCCGAGGGGTGATTTATGATTCATGTTTTTGCCCGATGGGCTACTTATGATTTATTTCATTTTCATACTAAATCTTTCGGTCTGAAATTGTTGAAAATATACATTTTTTGAAGGATTTTTCTGAAGTTGGTTTTAAGGCATGATGATTTCATATATCTATGTATATACTGTTGGAAAGAAAGGCTGTGCATATTGTGAATCGATTATACTGATTTTTATGTGTTTTCTTGCCGCTTAGACTTGATTTATTTTCATTACTACTGAGTTAGCGTACTCACATTACTCCCTGCACCCCTATGTGCAGATTCAGGTTCAGATACCGAGCATTAACTATCTATTCTGTGCGGAGCCGGAGTGCGGGATATAGAGGTAGCTGTTCAGCGTCCGCATCATCTCTGTTTTCCCTTCTTTGTTATATCTAGCTATTTATTCGGAGGTTTTGTATTATAATAGTATTCCTTTTTGGCATATTTCTCTTAGATGCTCATGACATGTTGGATCAGGGTTTTGGTGTTGGTTGAACTGTTTATTGGCCTAATGTATTTAGTAAATTCTGTATATTTTATGAAATGCTTGAAATTGGTTGGGATTTTGAAAGAAACTGTAAATATGTGATTATTGGCTAGCCTAGTTCCACGATAGGCGCCATCACGACCGATTTAGGATTGGGGTCGTGACAATAAAATAAATAAATAAAATAGTTTTCTAACATTATAATAAAATAATTGAGTACAATTTTCAAGCATATATGATGGATATATGAAACATACTTATATCTTAAAAAATTATTTTTATATTACATATATAAAATATATATTTTTAAATCTTTTATTCTCTATCATTCTCGATTGTTTACAAATATTTTTGAGTTTTTATTTTTATTAACAAAATTATTGATACGAGTAAATTATTCAAATTAAAATTTATTTTTCTAAATTATTTTATTATTTCAATGTTATATATGATATTCTTTATATTGTTTTACTTTATATATTGTAGCGATCCGGCAGGTCGTTTTGAGTGTTTTAGCCCCATTCCCCTATTTATTGCCTCATTTATGCTATATTGTAGTTATGTGACTTGCTGGGGTGGTTTGTTTGCGTTTCGGATAAGTTTCGGAGTGGTTGAGACACATAGTCCCAAAGTTGGAAGCTTAAGTTGAAAGACTTGACCAGAGTTTAACTTTTGTGTAGACGACTCTGGAATGGAGTTTTGATAGTTCTGATAACTTGTGTGCAAAATTTGATGTCAATCAGAGTTGATTTGGTATGAATTGGTGTTAGTTTTGGAAGTTGAATGTTCATGGATTCAATAGGTTTGAAATGTGATTCCATTCATAGATTTGATGTTGTTTGATGTGATTTTTGGCCTTGAGTAGGTTCGTTATGTGTTTTGGAACTTGATAGTATGTTCGGACGGGGGCCCGGGTGTGGTTCGAGGCATCCTGAGTTGGATATTCACGGAAAAAGGCTTACTAGTGGATTGAGTTAACTTGTTTGAGGTAAGTATCTTGCCTAACTTTGTGTGGGGGAACTACCCCTTAGGATTTTGGTTAATTGTGTTATTTGTGATATGTGGCCGTTTACGCAAGGTGACGGGTGGGTACACATGCTATATATGGTATTTGACCGGTTTAGACTATTTGGACTCTTTTCATGCCTTAATTTGAATTGTTATAGCATGTTATATTTCATTGTTATTCTAACCTTTCATGTATTAATCTACCCTCACATGCTTTATTTAACATTATTAACAATTGTTCCACCTTTTACTTGTTATTTGCTCTTATATGTTTTAGTTGAAGTTATTGTCTTCCTTATTGTCTTGTTACTTCTTTAATTATTGAATAATTTACTTGAAGTTGTTGATTTCATGGAATATCTTCTTGTTCAATTATTGGTATTGAAGTTGTAAAAGTCGTGATCACATTGAGGCAAGGTTGTCAATTGTTGAAATACCATTCTTGTTGAGTTATTCACTTTCATTTTGTTATTGTTGATATTCTTGTACACATTGTGGTGGAACCATGAGCTATTTTTTATGGAAATATTAATATTTTTGATTTTGTTTCCAAGTTGTGACATTCGGCACTTGATGTGCGAGTTGTGATATGTTGTGACGCATGGAATGGTATAAGACTAGGGGTTGATATGCATGCAGTGAGATAAGATAGGCTTGATACGCGTGTTTCTAGTAGGGGAATTACTTGAATCCACGTGGTGTGATAAAGTGGGCTAAAATGCAGGTAGCTATTTTGGAAAAAATAATTTTCAAAACTAAATGTAAAGCTCCCGCTGTGATATAAGGAAAGATTGTGCTTGTGCTTGTGAAATGAGATTACGAGGCGGTACCTCGGTTGTGATTCTTGTTGTTATATCTTATTTACCTCACTTTTATTTGTCGACATTGTTTTCTTGATGTTCTTATTATGTGTTTCTTCCTTGTTGCGTTTATTGCTCTAAATTCAGTTGTAGCTTATCTTGTTGTATTTCTTTTTTGCCTTATTTTCCTTGTTTCCATTATTAGACTGTACTACTTCTATTTCTTATCCTTGTAGGTATTATTGACCTATCCTCTTCACTACTTGATGCGTGGCTAGAATTCATGATTTTTAGCATTATATACCGTGCATTTTAGGTGTTTT